>QVTG01000319.1:0-25429 GCA_013305925.1 Geotrichum reessii
ATTTGAAAGCTTGGATCTCAATCATTGAATGTGGAAATGCTGCTGGTCGCCGCTTAACGCCATTAGTAGTGTTTACGAGAAAAAAAACCTTCAAGCTCAGTGGTTTGGCGAAGATTTTCCTCATTGAGATTATACATGTTCTTCTACTGACTATTCAAATTTCCATGTCTTTAAAGAATGGTTTGACAAGATGTTTTTTTTTTTTTTTTTTTTGCCGGAAACTAAGCCTGAAGATCCTACATTGCGGCGTTTGTTGATTTTGGACCAACACAAGACTCACATTGACGGTGACTTTAACATTAAAAACATTTAAACTAAAGGTCTGGCTTAGCTTGCTTCCCTCACATTGATCACATATTACACAGCCTCTTGAAGTTGCTATGTTTGGGCCCTTAAAAGTATTTATTACAAAAAAAAAAAAAATAATACAAGGTTTGGCGTCATACGAAACCACATCACCACAACAAAAAAGGTTGTTCAGGAAAATTTATAAAAATGCTTCCGATAAAGCATTGACAGTAGAAAATCTAAAATCTGGTTTTCAAATTTTCCTATTGATGTTAATCGTGCCGTCAAAAATTGGCAAGCAGATCATCATTTACAACCCCAAAAGGTCAACCCAGCAACACCGGAGCCTGAAGTAAATTACAAAAATGAAATGCCATTAATTTCTCAAAATAGCCGAGATGTTTATCGGCGGACTGATGCAATTACGACACCATTCAATCACAATGATTGTTCCTTCCGCGATTTTGTTCGTGATTGTGGCAAGTCAATCGATCAACGAACCACTGAAAACGCTATATTAAAAACCAAACTTGCTATTTCAGAATCACAACAAAAGACTAAGATACATCTCGGCCGTTTTAAAATTCATTTGGATCCCAATAAGATCATTGGCAAAGCCCAGGATATCATACCAGCTCGTGAAGCCCTTATGAAGCATTCTCTTGAGAAAGAAAATGCTAACACGCCTAAAAAGACAAATAACAAAAAAGAAAAATGTAAAAAATTGGAGACATTACTACGGTCAAAAAAATTACATGTTGATTCAAATTGCTAGCTAATGTAATAGTTGAGATATAATTGATTGTTGTTGAGTAGTCATTTGTTTCGTGATTCACAAATAAAAGTGGTGTTTTCACTGGAACGGAGATGGGACTGATTAAGTTACATTTGGGTCTATATAAATACACAATTTTCATAATAACAATAATTATAATAAATTAAAAGAAAAAAAAATTCAAGATAAACTTGGAGCTAATTTCACACAATCAATGGAAAAAAAAAGGAAAGAAGAAAAACAAAATATTTGTCTTGCAAATATTTGATGTTGATGCTTAAACTGGCTTGCCTTTAGGAACCCGACCTAACCAATAGAAAAACAATGCGCCAATTACGTTAATAGCAATATAGCCAATTATAATACCAAAGTTCCGCCAGGACTGGCTAATGAGAGCATGAACAGAAACAAGAAACGGGGTCGCAGAGCTCATGGAGCAGAATTGACAATTGGAAGTGGCATCAGGATTAAGCACAGTGCCAAATGTGGCATTTGCATAGGGACCAAGATACTGTAAGCAGGTCATGCCATTGTAAGAAGGTAGCGTTAAAATTTCGCGCGCAGAGCAAGTTATTTTTGCGCCCTCTATACCTGTTGATAGTAAACCTTGAACAATATATGTCAAAGGAGATACACGATACATGAAAATCCAGAAACCAGGCATTGCTTCAGGTGTAGCCATGACACCACAGAAGATCAGGCACATTGAAAATAGCAAGTTTGCGATGTTACCACCAGTATCTGCATCAGGAATTGCTGCTATTATCATGTGTGCAAAAGTAGACGCAAAGATGTAAAAAGCCCAAACGATCATAAAAAAGTTAGCACCACGTTCAGCCAAAGCACCATCAGCGCTGGCATTGCGGTAATAACCCGTGGGGTAATAGAAGCTGAAAAATGAAATTGCAGACATGAGAGTTTGCCAGGGGAGCTCTACTACAATGTTTGAAATCATGAATGCAACCCATGAATAGGTCTTAGACGGGCGTTCACGAATTTCATACAAAGAGCGCTGCGTCACAAAAAGGGGCATAATTTGTTGACACAAAGTACCAAATACAACAAGAAACATGAAAATTGAATACATTTGGTTTTGCATTCCCTGGATATCATTTTTAGCCTTGTAGAAAGTAAAACCGACATAGAGAGGTGATATGGTACAAAGAGCAGCTTTAGACCAAATATAAGAGGGAGTTCTCCAATATTGCTCAAAAACACGACGAGTGACAATCAAGATTTGGGTCCATAAAGGTGCAGCAAAAGACTTCTTTAGCGAATCGTTTTCAACAACCTTACCACGCAAATCATTAGCCATACTGTCAAGCTCAGAGTGAAGGGTGGCATATTCCGGTGAGTTTTTCCAAGTTTCAAACCAATCAATATCAGTATGAGATCCAGGAGCAGCGCCAATGACATGCAGCATCCACTCTGCGGGATTGGCATCGGGTGGGCAAGGATCAGCACCGTTACGCTCAAAGTAGCTGATCAAAGTACTAGCTTTATGCCCAATGTCACCAAAATAAGCAGTGCGGCCGCCTCTCTGTAAAAATAGTAGGCGGTCAAACTCAAAAAATAAAATGGCAGAAGGTTGGTGAATAGTACATAAAATCGCTTGACCGTTGTTGGCCAGCTTTCTCATGAGAGAGCAAATAGACCAGGCAGTTTGAGAGTCAAGACCCGACGTGGGCTCGTCAAGGAAAAGCAACAGTTCAGGACGTGCAGCAAGCTCAACGCCAATGGTCAGACGCTTGCGTTGCTCAACGTTGAGACCCTCACCAGGAACACCGACAACGGCATCAGAGTAGGTCTCCATCTCAAGAATTTTAATTACCTCATCAACGTAGGCAATCTTTTCGGCGTGACTAATGTGGCTAGGCTGACGAAGAATAGCAGAAAACTCAAGAGCCTCACGAACAGTAGAAGTTTCGAGATGCACATCTTGTTGTTGAACATACCCTGTCTTGCGCTGAAATGAGTTGTCACGTTGGTTACCGTTAACAAACATGTCGCCAGTAACAACACCCATAGTCACACGACTAGCGAGAACATCTAAAAGAGTAGTCTTACCAGCACCAGATGCACCCATAAGAGCAGTCAGAGTACCAGGCTTAACCCAACCATCAACATGATCAAGAAGCCTGCGTGGCTCATCCTTGATTTTAATATCATAACAAACATTTTTCCACTGGAAGATACCTTCTTGTTTCTGTAGCTTGACATTGGAATCATCAGAATGGTCTTGATCTCCACCAGGGGTAAAATCGCTTTCCTCATCGAATTTATTTTTCAGAGACTTGTGACCTTTTTGGAAAATAAGGATTTCACCTTTGGATTGCTGAGCCTGGATGGTCTCAGCAGTATACATATAGGTGAAAGTAAAGAAAACAAAAAAAGCAATGATGATACCAAAGTTTCTCCAGATGTGAGATGGGTAGTATTTGAAAGACTTGATTAGATAGTCATTTCCGTTAACGGTGGCCTCTCCAGCAATGGAACCAACAACAGAACAAATTTTTTCAGAAATATCCAAATTATCATAGCCAGGGCCGGATGGAATGAACTGGCTGCACTCAAAAACTCTGTTTCTGTATTCATTGATCATCAAACTTTCAAAGGCATAGGCAATGGGATTAAGATAATTGATCCATCTAAACCAAGGATGCATATCAACAACAGGAATTGCAAAACCAGTGGTTGTAACAAGTGCAAGAATGAGAAGCGACGCGGGTGTTAGTGCCTCTGAAATAGTTCTAGTCACGGATGCAACGGTGCGGAACAACATTGACATTACTAGAGTACATAAAAATGAAAACAAAAAGAAAATGAAAAAAGGGCCGGGCTCACGACGTAAATTTGCCATAAAGTAAAGAATTAGATTGAAGGAAATTGAAGTAACAATTTTCACAGGCATATCGACAATGAAAGAAGACACAGCCTCTGCGGATGGACGGTAAAAGGCGTAACGGTTATGTTTTTCAACAATAGGACGTTGCGCATATAATGAGAGAATTTCTAGTGCCGAAGACATGGCGTTAAACAAAATAGCAAAAAACAGACAGGTACCGCGCGCGGTAAAAGAGGAAGTATTAGATGGGAGATTGAAAAAGACACTAGAAATAATTAGTGCCATGATTGTGTTACCAAACACAGTAGAAAAGGACATGCTGAAGTCTCCCATGAGACGCTGAAAACCACGAGTCATGCACATGCGGACCTGCATGAAGAACGAGACAGTGTATGGAGATGAGACACGAGAATGATCGGCTTTGTTGGCTGCTACAGATGTTTGAAACTGCTGAAGCTGTGAGCTATTAAGTGGGTAGTCAATATTAAATTGAGAAATCTCTTCTTGAAGAGCACTGAACTCTGTAGAACGCTGCCAATAGGCAGCAAATTCGTCAGGAGTTCGTGGAACTTGGTTCTCAAAACCAGGCTTAGCAATACGTTCCTTGGGTGATGTGAGAGAAGTCAAAAAATCACCAGTAGTTTGGCGGTCGGGACAGATGTAACCCATGTCTTCAAAAAACTTCTTTGCAGTGATTGTCGAGCCAAAGTAAATTTGACGACCTTCGTAAAGTACGGTTACCTTGTCAAAAAGGTCATAAGCGTCTTGAGACGCTTGGTATAGAGAAACAAAAACAGAAGAGTTGCCAATTTCAGCGGAAATCTTGAGATTTTTAATGAACTCAAGAGCTGTAGCAGAATCAAGACCTCTAGTGGAGTTATCCCAACACTGAAGTGGTGCACCAGAGAGGCAGACTTCGACAATTGAAACACGCTTACGCTCACCACCAGAGACACCACGAATAAAATCGTCACCAACCTTGGTGTTCATGGTGTGAAGCAACCCGAAACTAGCCATCACCACGTCGCGCGAGTGCTCAGCATGCTGTTCGCGGGTAACACCGGGAAGGCGATTTTTGGGAGTACGCGCCAGCGCGGCAAATTTGAGGGTCTCACCGACAGTTAAATGAGGAAAATGAACTTCTGTCTCAGCATTATAGATAACTTCACCACGAAAATTTTTTTGAATTTGGTCTTTGGAAATTCCCTGATAATTGATCTCGGAAGAATCTTCAATCCAAAAGCCATGAGTGTCACAGGCGACAGATTTGAGAAAAGTAGTGCAACCACTTGAAAAAAAAAAAAATTAAAGTTAGTATTATGAGAAAATAATTTGTGTAATAGAAAAATAGAATTAGTGATCTTTCTTACCTTCCAGGTCTACCCAAAACAACACAGGTCTCGCCAGGTTTGACAACGCCGTTCATATCTCGGAGAATTTGAATCTTAGTTCCTTTGTTGCGAAAGTTAGCGGCCTTGGAAAAAATGCCAGTGACAATGTTTAGTACATTCTTTTGATAGTCACTACCAGTACCATAACCATATGCTCCGAGATTTTTAAAAGATATACCAGCAGAACGTTTAGGGTAAAGCTCAGGATTTTTTTCTGTCAAGTGTAAAAGATGCTGTGCCCATGCTCTACCGCTGAACTTGTCAGAATATGGATCAAGTCTAGGATCGACTTCTTCGTCAACAAAGGGATTAACATGCGTAGGAATAGGTCCAAGAGTGTTGATTGAAGAAGCTCTGTTTGAAAGGTTTGTGAAAGTACGAGCTAGCTGTTTTAGTTGTTGATTATTTTTTGCGGAAGAAGAAGTAGACGAAGTTTCACTGTTTTCGTCGTAAGCGAACTTTTCAGGTTTTTCAGCTACTTCCATTTTATAATGTTCAAAAGAAAAAAAAAATATAATAAAATAAAGTGAAAAGCGTTTTTCTTATGTCGAAAAAACTTGTCACAAGAAACGCTGGAGGATGTCAAATATTGATAGGCTCTAACAGGATGCTACTGATGTTTGCTTATCGATTGGACTATGTATAGTAACAAGATTTGATCTAATTGATTAAAATCAAAAAAAAAAAAAATTTTTTTATATAAATAGTGCATGATGTATAATTTATATAGGACTGAGCAGAAAAGGGGTGTCAAGTCTTGAATCATCTGTTGATTTAAAAAAGATGATAATGGTGAATGATTTCTTTTTTTTTCAAAGAAAATTTCTATTGCATTGTATTTCCAATACAAGCGTTTGAAAGACTAAAAGGGACACACACAAAAAAAAAAAGAAAACAGATTGGATACCATTGAATAAATCTAAACTTGACTGTGATAATGGTTACGGTGCTTTTTTTTTTTTTTAATGAAATTGATTATTTATTGTATCAACTATGTGTAAATTGATCATCACTAAACTTATCATTATAAAATGTTAAAAATAAAGTCATTAGCAACATCAAACGATGACAACAAACCTGTTCTGATGAAGAAAATACAAGAGGAGGGTCTTACAGTTTGGTTTTTTTGTTTGTTTCTTTAAATCTGGTTTGTACTGATCGCTAAACGAATTGATCTGCCATTGAAAGTTTAGTCAGTGTTACTTGACTTCGCCATGCGTACTCTTGTGATTTACAGTAAATAACGGTTTGCATCAATATTCTAAAGAAGAGTGTTTACAAAACATGACACAGGCAGAACAGTCAGTATAAAGAAAGTGACCGTTCATTATGATAAATCAGAAACACTTACTCACTAAACGGTAGCTTTGTCTCGTATTAGTGTTAGTTGGATCGGGGGGTTTTTAATTCTCCGTGCCGTATTATGTAATTGGGCGATTTGTTACTTTCGGCTCGGAAATCTTTAAGTTTATCAACCCGAAAGTATTTGATCAAAAAAAAAACAAAAAAAAATACACATTTTTTTTATCTAAAAATAATTTTCACTGAAAGTAACTTTTTTTTTCTTTAATGACTTTGACATGTTGTAATAAAGTTACATCATCTGTAGTCATCGTTGTTTAAACTTGGGCGACCTCAGATTTGTAATACTTTTCAAGTACAAAAGAACTGATTTGAGATAACACCTTTTATCAATAAAAATGAAATAATGTTTATATGGTGTTTAAAAACTACAGGAAGATGATGCAATAATATTTAAGAATAAGTATAGTAATCATATCTACTAAAATTGCTACTCATATTGAGAATTACTTTCAATGGAGTACACACAGAAAAAAGATAGTAGAAAAAAAAATAATTCTCAATTGTGAAATATTACGTGGTTTATAGAAGTAAATTTTTTGTTTGTTTTGACTTTTTTCAAGTTTCCAACCGGAAAATATGTCTAAGCCTTGAAACTTTATTTACGTTATAAGTACCATAATATGTGGTAGACAAAAAAGGCCTTGCAACTTGTGAAAAGCGAGGGTTTTGCATCTTGTTGTCATACTCGAGCAACAAAGCAAATAGTAAATAAATGAAATAATGGACAGAATACCCAAAAGGTTTTTTGCATTGATATAGAATTTATTCAATGTAACTATTTGGATAATAAATATATACTCAATCTAAATGTCATTAAAATTTTATTAATTTTTGATTTATTTTTTTTTCTAACAATTGACTACAAATTTGAGCGAGGGTTGGGTACAGTGAGCAGTTTGAAACTAGAAAATATTTTTCATTAACGACTGAATAACCTTTATAATTAGAAAGTCACATTGTTCTTAGGACAATTTCCAATAATCAAAAACAATTCAGCAATTCATTGAAATCATATTTCTTCTAGCCGCGAGAAAACTAATGATGGTGTGAACAGAATCACTTATTGATTGTTTGTAAAACTCAACTGTAATATAGTCCACCCATAAAGCTATAATGTGGGGGAAAAGAGTTTTTTTTTTTTTTTTTTAAAGATAGATCAAAAGCATTTGAGCATATAACTCTTTGAAATTATGACAGGAATTATCCTGGAATTTAAGAAAATTATTCTATTTTTTTTATATGGCCAAAATGGTGGAGGAATAAAAGTTATAACTACAATGATAACAATAGTTGAGTCAATTTTCTGCCCTTCCCATTACTATTGTCATAAACCTTATTTCAGATTTAATATTTGTGGGATAAGAAGCTTTCAATAATTTTTCTGAGGTTCAACGAGAAAAACATAATAGTTATAACACCGAAAAAAGTACATGAGTATATTTATTTTTATATAAAACAGACACATCTACACAATTATGTGACCGATTCATTATTTTGAAGTTCACTCATTTTATGATTATAATAATAATAATAATAATAAAAACAACAACAACAAGTTACGGTAAACATTAACTGACAAATGTTAGGGTTTTTTTGTTCATTGATGAATGGCTATGAAATATAACAAGTATAAATCTTAAGGCCAAGTCCTAATTTGCTTTTACCAATCACTCAATGAAACAATTACCACTATTTTTTGTTTTTTTTTTAAAAAAAAAACAGTTATAACCAATTCCACTTTGTAACTATACGTTTATGTTTTGTGTTTAAATAGTTATGATAATTTACCTGTTGTTGTTGTGGGAAGGGGGTTTACGTCTTGAAGTTTTTTGTTCAAGTCCATATCACGTGGCTTTTGTGTATTTTTGATTATGACAGTTTGGGTTGATAATATCTGCCAGATTTTATGTCATTTAATTACCAACTACATGTACATAGTTTCCTTTACAGAAATATTGACAAACTTTTATCTTTTCAGATCACTCGTTTCCGAAAAATTCAAGAACAAACAAACCTTGTGAACTCAAGAGCATGAGATAATCGGACTGAATACTCTAGTTATTTACTGAAAGATGAGTAGAATAAAAAAAAAAAAGTTCATAACATTAAGAAATCTTCAAATCAACTTCTTTAATACAGACAGCCTAGTACAATTCTTATGATTAATGGTCAATCTTAAATCTATAATTGCTATAATTTCTAAGACAATTAACACCGTTGATTATTATCTTTATCTTCGTACCGACAAATAATGAGAATACTGTATAAGAATCTAATGTCAGATTTGTCACTTTTTGAACAAACCTGTATAAGCTTAAAACTCAGAAAACTAAAATTTTTATTATTATTGAATTCAAGTATCGTAATAAGCAGGCAGTGCAGGCCTGAGGGAGGTAAAGTTGTAAACTAATGGTTGTGTATACACCTTTTCGGAATGGAAACTTTTTGAAATCCGAAGCGATCCAAACACCAAAAAAATTTTTTTTTTCTCCCAAAAACTTTCACAACATATTATGCAAAGATGTGACGTTTTGTATTTCTTTTACTTGTTTTGGCATTAAAGAGTCTGATTTGAAGTTTTCGAAAAATACCAGGGAAACAGATACTTCACAATACCCCTGAAAGTTTCAAAATTCAAAATATCAACAACAACTGAATGGATAAAAACAAAAAAGATCATAAGAGTTTACTGGTATAATTTTAGGTAGCTGTAAGAAAACTATGTATTGATTTTAATAAGACTTTGATATTGTACGGTTTTTTTTTTGTACTAATAAAGCGTTTTTCTATGATTTTCATTGGTTTTTTAAGCTCATGCATAAGACACATACAATCCAACTCAAAATAAAGTTTTAGATAATTTGGGAACTAATTTTTTTGGGACAATTTTAAAAAAAATCACAGAGTAAGTTATAAAGTCAAAGTATCAAAACTTAAAGCTTAATATATAACTTCTTTTTTTAATTTATAAAGCTAAAGTCATATCTTTTAGCTCATGTCTTTTAGCTTATTTTTTTCGTCAAAATCTACCTTTTTTTTTTTTTGGAAATTTTGTTCAGATCTGTTTGTGCCCTACATGTAACTGTGTGTACTAATACGTATATCCCTAATCTTAATACTTGAAAAATTCAAATCCTTCAACTTGCCATCTGGTTCTCTTCGTCTGCTGTCTCCATCCTTGTCGTCGTAACATATTTTTATCCACACCACCCCTCTTTCGCCACTACCGTATTTACTCTTCCCCTCCATTATTAATCGGTTTTTGCAATGGTTTACGACAAAATGGATACTAGTTCTATAGAACCGACTCTCGATTCTTCTGTTGTCCCAGATGCTTTTGATACTTCTGTATTGCCAAAAGTCACGCTCACCACCACCTCGAAGGATATCGAAACCACTATCAATCCCGGAGATTTATCGAATACTGCAGAGCAACAACTGAAACGAAAACGGTCGCCGGAACTCACCACTAACGCGATTGCTGCTAATGAAGATAACGACGACGCGAAACCTGATGTCACCAACAGCTCAACCAACATCGTGCCGTCTAATCCACCGCAGTTGCTTTACACGCATCTCAAAACCGGTTTCTGCTACGATGTGCGCATGCGTTATCATGCCAAGATTGTTACCTCTGCGTTTGACTACGTAGACCCGCATCCTGAGGACCCTCGTCGTATTTACCGCGTTTACAAAGCGCTAGCAGAGTCTGGCATTATCATCGACCCCAAGCTTGAGGGCCTTGAGAAGGTTGGCGACCTAATGCTCAAGATTCCTATTCGTTTCGCGTCCGACGACGAGATTCTGCTCGTTCACACCAAGGCGCATCTCGACTTTATCAAATCTACCACTACCATGACGCGTCAGCAACTCATTGAGGAAACCGAGAAGGGAGATTCTGTTTACTTCAACAACGACTCGTACACATCTGCGCTACTTTCTTGTGGCGGTGCCATTGAGGTCTGCAAAGCTGTCGTTGAGCGCAAAGTTAAAAATGCACTGGCTATCGTGCGCCCACCTGGTCACCACGCCGAGTCTGGAAATGCTGCAGGCTTTTGTATGTTTTCCAATGTTGCTGTCACCGCTAAAACCATGCTTCGAGACTATCCGGAGACTATTCGCCGCATTCTTATTCTTGACTGGGATGTCCACCACGGCAATGGTACCCAGCGCGCTTTTTACAATGACCCGCGAGTGCTTTACATTTCACTGCACCGGTATGAAGGTGGAAAGTTTTATCCAGGCACCGACTACGCTGCTCACAATATGTCTGGTGAAGGTGAAGGCCGTGGTTTTAACTTGAACATTCCCTGGTCTTCCGGTGGTATGGGAGATGGTGACTACATCTACGCAATGAATAAGGTCATCATGCCTATCGCTATTGAGTATGACCCGGACCTCGTCATCATTTCTTCTGGTTTTGATGCTGCTGAAGGTGACCCCATTGGAGGCTGCCATTTGTCGCCCAACGCCTATGGCTATTTGACGCACATGATGAAAGTGCTTGCTAATGGAAATCTTGTTGTTGTTATGGAGGGCGGCTACAACCTCGACTCTATTGCTAAGTCTGCGCTTGCAGTTACCAAGGTTCTTATTGGCGAGGTACCTGGCCGTCCACAGACAAAGGTACCGCAGTTAGCGGCAGTTCAGGTTATAGCCCAGGTTTTGCAAGAACAGAGTAAATACTGGAAGTGCATGAAGCCAGGTTTTCAAGCTCCAGATTTTACGCAAACTGAGGATTCAGAATTCATTCCAGGTAAGTCTCTAGGATTACTATGCTGTTTTTTTTATTATTTATTTTTACTATTATTATTTTTTTCTAACTATATGCTAACATTTGTTCTAGAAATGATTCGGAGCTATCAAGCGCATAATCTGTACAACAAGTACAAAATGACTTCACTCCCCGTACTGAAAAACAAGATTCCCACGACTATTGATGACCAGATTCTCGTGACACCAGAAATCCACTCTGCACGGACCATAGTCGTAATTGTGCACGACACTCCCGAAATTTGGGCATCGCGACGCCCGATACTGGGCACTATAGATCCAAGCCAGTCGCTGATGATTGATGCATCGCGCCAGATCATTGACTGGGCCACGTCGCAAGATGGCTTCGGTGTCGTTGATGTGAGCGTACCTGGAGTGGCCGGCGTCAGCCACAATTCTTCGTATTCCATTGGTGCTAGCGCTCAAGACCTATGTATCTACTTGTGGGATGACTACATTGAGTACTTTTCTGCAACTAATATTGTTTTCATTGGTGTAGGAGAGGCATACTCGGGCATTGTATACCTGGCAGGTCACCGTGACCTGCGCACACGCGTCAAGAGCATCATTGCGTTTGTTGACGATATTCCCTTGCGTGCCATTGCGCCCGTGATTGACGAGTATATTAGTGATTGGTTCTACCATAACTCATTGGTGTTCACGTCTAACGAGCACACGATCTGGGACCCAAGCGTGAACCCCAAGAAGCCGCGTCGTAAGTTTGGACGCGTGATTCGGTCGAACAGTGTAGGCACAGCGCGGGTTGCGCGTGAGCGATTTGAAGAGGCACGCGAGTATATTGAAGACATGCTTGATGATGAGGCAGGTGGAGCATAAGTTTGGCAATAAACGTACATGCCAGTTTGGCCGATCGACGCTGGTAACTTGTCATAGGCAGCAAAACTGCAGCAGCTACTATCAGACTGTATCAGTACTAGTAATAATAATTTTTTTATTTTTCTATTATTATTTCATTATTTTCATGTTTCAATTATTATCATTATTTTATAAACTTTTTTTTTTTTTTTTTTTTAATGTTTTGTTCTCCCCTTTCTGTTGTAGCCCTTTGCATTTTATTATTCTTTATTTTATTATTAAAAATTAAAAAAAAAAAAAAAAAAAAAAAAAAAAAAATAAAGGCCCGCGCCCAAGACTCGTTTCCTCCAACCCAATGGATCCTACAACGTTAACAAAACAAAAGGTTCTAGACGAATTTGACCTACTCTTGACTTCTAACGAGTTTGGTTTAAACAAAAAAGCTAAAGAGTTTGTTTTTATAGAGACGCGTGGGCGCCCACATTTAAACTCATCTGTTCACACCTCGAACGCTCATGCGCCAAGTAGCACCAACACTAACATTACAAGCTTCGCCAACACTACGAATATGAAAACTACGCCAGCAAATGTACCACCACCGACGCAGAAACAACAGGTGCCTAAGTCTTTCAGTAGTTCTAAGGTCGTGTCGTTATGGTTTCTTCGCCAGATCACGCAGTCAAACCGTGAAGAGGGTATTTACTTGAGCCAGCATCTTTTTCTACCAAAAAATTTGTGGGAGACACTCAAAGTACGGGATACGTTGCTGCGGTCGCGGATTGAGTGTATGGATACCGTAACTAGGCTAGGCGAACAATTTCTGAAACACCAGTTAGAAGAGAAGCGTGTACAGCAACAACAACAACAGCCACTCGCGTCGCCAATTTCATCGGGGTTCCGACGGGAAAACTCTATTAACAGTAGTACCGAGGCGCTGCTGAAAAATCAAAGTGCGGAGCTGGTAAAACTTGAACAGCGATTCCACATTTCTTTTATCGAACCCCTGTCAATCCTGCTGCCCCGTGAGGAAAAACAACAAACGTCTACTAACAGCGGTACTGATTCTCTCGCACACACAGCTTCGGTACTAGGTAATAACAGTACGTCACATAACCTGCTCAATTCTGCGGTATCGCGACTATCAATTATTTCGTCTAACTCGTCGTTTTCACACAATAGTGGAACATCCACACCGAAAAGCTCATTTTTTTTTAATCGCAAAAGCGTTTCACAGAACTCAATTAATTTGTCCACAACTGGCATCGCACCTTTATCCAGCACTGTTACTGCTGCGACTATGAGCAATGACGACGGTCTTATGTCTAAGCAGCCCAATTTTCAGAACCTTAACAACAATCACAACCTTCCGTCGCAGCTTCAGGTATCACCTGTCAGCACGGCCCTTACCCCGTATTTGGCAGCACTGACATCATTAATATCTGTGCTTGATGCAGTTTATGCGTGCGACCAGGAATCACCTACGGTGAAAAAATGGGTTGACGGATATTCGCGTTTCATTTCACGAGTTGTATGTCGGCTCATTCTCAAGGACATTTTGTATCTCATTGATGGGTATCAGACGAAAATCCGTGATTGGCTACTAAGCTAGTTTTTAAAGACTATGAGTCAGTAAACAAGTGCGAGCACGCTTGTAGTACGTTAATCGGTGATGGCCCGAGCTTACCCTTTTTTTTTTTTGTAGGCAAATGCCATGGGGCTCAAATAAATGTCACAAAGCCACATGTATGATGAAAGTTTATGATATTTTAGTACCGTTTAATGATAGTTAACAATATGTAAACGACCAGTGTGAAAGCATATTGACGTTGAGCAGTTTAGCAAAAGTTAGTAAAACTTTAACACAACTTTAATATAACTTTAACACAATTTTAACACAGATTACTGAAAATTAGTAAATTTCACCTTTTCTTCCAACGCAGCATCATCTCACCGACCCCTATCACTTCCAGACTTCTTCACTAACCCCAGCTCTCTTCTTTTCATCCCAAGATACCTTCATCACTACCACTTTATATAAATATATATATACATACAAAATTTGCATCACATGTCCTCTTCTAGCAGAGACCACACCCACGGACCGCAGACACGCGATTATACCTCGGCTCAGGCTGCTGCCGTGAACCGCGTTAAGAAGTGCAAAGTTACAGACTACTATGCCGTACTGGACATTGAGTCGTCAGCAACGGAGACGGAAATCCGCAAGGCTTACCGCAAACTGGCACTCATCATGCATCCCGACAAGAACGGCGCGCCGGGTGCTGACGAAGCGTTTAAGATGGTGTCAAAGGCGTTCCAGGTGCTTTCTGATCCGGACAAAAAGAGAATCTTTGACCAGACAGGCATGGATCCAGACTCCCGCGGAATGCCGGGTGGTGGTGGTGGCGGCGGCGGCGGTCCAAGTATGTTTACACGCGCGCAAGGCGGTGGTGCTGCTGGTATGCATGAAATGCCATTCGGACCAGACATGACGCCGTATGACCTTTTCAACATGTTTTTTGGCGGCGCGGCGGGCGCACAGCACGGTGGATTTCAGACTCAGTTCGGGCCGGGAATTCGAGTGCATTTCAATGGGCCAGGCAATCCGTTCCAGCAGGCACGGCGCCAGGCTGCGCCGCAGCCGCAACAAGAGGAGGTGTTTTCAATAATCCGACTACTGCCACTTTTACTTCTCTTCATTGCACCGCTACTGTCGTCGTTTTTTAGCGGGTCCGGTAGCAACTACATGTCGGCAAATGCGCATTTTGAGTTTTCACCTCAGGCTCCCTACACATCAGAGTACCACACACCACACCACAACGTGCCTTACTACGTAAACCCGGATGAAGTACAAGACTATACGCCGCGCAAATTTAACCAGCTGGGTAAGCGGGCTGAGGTGTCATACATTCAGACATTGCGAACGCTGTGTAATCGCGAGTACCAGTACAAACAGCAGAAGATTCTAGACTCACAGAGTTGGTTCTCCGTGGATAAAGAGGCATATGACAAGGCTAAAAAACTCAAATTGCAGCACTGTGACAAGCTGAATGAGCTAGGTATTTCATATGAGACTTATTGACTACGAGACACGAACTTCATGAAATCTAGACGGCGCGACTTGAAAGTAAAAAAGCTCGTCGCTCGGATGAGAGCGCAAGCAACGGCATCCAAACCAGAGTGAGATATGGAAACAAAATAAATAAAGACAACAAACAAGTCATAGTGTTTAATAAAAATAAAACAAAAAAACAAGATTATTTACTGTATTAATTAATTTTTTATCTAATATTATTATTTTTATTTATTATTTTTTTTTCTAATTTCATTTTTTTTTTTTATTCTCATACGAACATATTGCAGATGTTGACCACAGCTGGTTATTGTCCAGGTCAGATATTAGCTTTATTTCAATCAGTAAGTGTTGCTAGTATCATCGTTTTAGGATCTGACCCTGATTTTGCCTCTCCCAAAATTTTCAGTTCTCAAAACTTCTCACCGCCATCATCGACACTACCCAAAACGACGCATCCCATCTATCACAATAATGAAGTAAGTAGTTCATTTCCGTTTCAGAATACATTAACTTTAACATCATGTATTTGCTGCTAGGTTTTACATTGATGACTTGCCCGTACTATTTCCGTATCCGCGCATCTACCCCGAGCAGTACACTTACATGTGCGACCTCAAGAAGACGCTTGACGTAGGTGGCAACTCAATTCTGGAGATGCCTTCCGGGACTGGCAAGACTGTGACACTGCTATCTCTCACAGTTGCATATCAAATGTTTTATCCCGAGCACCGCAAGATCATCTATTGTTCACGTACTATGTCTGAGATCGAAAAGGCGCTGGCTGAACTTAAGAACTTGATGGCATACCGCGCACAAGAGCTCGGGTACGTTGAAGAATTTCGTGGGCTTGGTCTCACGTCTCGTAAAAATTTATGTTTGCATCCGACAGTGCGGCGCGAGAAAAAGGGTTCTATTGTTGACGAAAAGTGTCGGTCAATGACCTCGGGTATTGCTAAGGCCAAGATTGCCGCAGGCACCGATCAAAACGCAAAGCTGTGCGACTACCACGAAAATCTGTACGAACTAGATCCACACAATTTGATTCCGCAAGGTGTGTATACGTTTGATGATCTGTTAAAGCTGTGCGAGGAACGCAAGACTTGTCCGTATTTTACAGTGCGTCGAATGATGCCATTTTGTAACCTGATCATCTATTCGTATCACTACTTATTGGACCCAAAGATCGCTGAGCGTGTGTCGAAGGAGCTTTCCAAAGACGCAATTGTAATTTTTGACGAAGCCCACAATATTGACAACGTTTGCATCGAGTCGCTGAGTGTTGATATTACCGAGGAGTCGCTACGACACGCTGCACGAGGAGCAGCCTCGCTAGGCCGCGAGGTGGAAAAAGTCAAAGCCACTGATGCCGCTAAGCTACAGGATGAATACAACAAGCTTGTACAGGGCCTCAAAGAAGCAGACGTTGCGCGCGAGGAGGATCTATTTATGTCTAACCCTATATTGCCTGACGACCTTTTAACCGAAGCTGTGCCGGGCAACATTCGACGAGCGGAACACTTTGTGGCGTTTTTAAAGCGGTTTATAGAGTATCTGAAGACGCGTATGAAGGTACTGCATGTTATCTCTGAGACGCCAGCATCGTTCTTAAAGCATCTCAAAGACCTTACCTATATTGAAAAGAAGCCACTACAGTTCTGCACTGAGAGGTTGAACTCATTGGTGCGCACGCTAGAGCTGCTTGATATTGAAGACTTTTCTGCGCTTAAGGAAATTGTAACGTTTGCCACTCTACTGTCTACTTATGAAGAGGGCTTTGTGCTGATTCTAGAGCCCTTTGAGAATGATCAGTCTACGGTACCCAATCCTATTTTACATTTTTCGTGTCTAGACGCATCCATTGCAATTAAGCCTGTTTTTGAGCGTTTCAATTCTGTCATCATTACGAGTGGTACTATATCACCACTGGACATGTATCCGCGCATGCTTAACTTTGATACTGTTATTCAGGAATCGTACACTATGACTCTTGCGAGGAAATCGTTTTTGCCAATAGTCGTAACTAAGGGCTCTGATCAGGTTGCAATCTCGTCTCGATTTGAGATCCGTAATGACCCGAGCGTGGTGCGTAACTATGGTAACTTGCTTATCGAGTTTGCTAAGCTTACACCTGACGGTATGGTCGTATTCTTCCCTTCGTACTTGTACATGGAGAGTATTATTAGCAGCTGGCAGACAATGGGTATTCTAGACGAAGTGTGGAAATACAAACTTATTCTGGTTGAAACTCCAGATAGCCAGGAAACAAGTCTTGCGCTGGAGACGTATCGCACAGCGTGCTGCAACGGTCGCGGTGCTATTATGTTCAGCGTCGCACGAGGTAAAGTTTCTGAAGGAATTGATTTTGATCACCACTACGGGCGCACGGTTCTCATGATTGGCGTCCCATTTCAATACACTGAGTCCCGTATTCTCAAAGCAAGATTACAATTTCTGCGCGAGGCATACAACATTGAAGAGCGAGATTTTCTTTCTTTCGACGCCATGCGACATGCTGCGCAGTGTCTGGGCCGCGTCTTGCGTGGTAAGGACGACTACGGTATCATGGTGCTCGCAGACCGCCGTTTTGCACGCAAAAAAGGCCAGCTACCCAAATGGATTGCGCAGGCTATTATGGATAGTGATGTCAACTTATCCACAGACATGGCCGTAGCGTCGGCGAAGAAGTTTTTGCGTACCCTAGCGCAACCCGCAAATCCTGCAGATCAAGAAGGCGTTAGTGTATGGACTTATAATGATCTGATTGCATACCAGAAGGACAAGTCGAAAAGTAAAAAAGTATTTACAATTAAGAATGGTGACTCAATGGATTTGTCATAACCAGCTTAGTATATAATTTTAACCTTTTCTAATTTAACTTATTCTATTTAGTAACAACATATCATTTCTGTATTGAACAAAAAATAAAATAAAAAAATAATGCTATAATCTTGTGTACAAAAAATTTCAAACCTACTCCTCCATTTCCACATCTTCTTCCTCGTTTTGTTCATCATCAGCCTCGCGTTTCTCGCCGATGGTAACCTTGAAATCAATCTCCCGGTCGACATCATAGTACGAGTCACACATGACCCAAACTGCTACATCGTGCACACCGGCATCAGGAATCGTAAACGGTATCGCAACCTCTTGGACAGCTTTGCCCAACGTGACTCGTTTAATGCCATAGAGCTTATTTGTTACAGCTTCACCAAAAACGACCCACCAGTTCTCGCGCTTACGAAACGGGTAGTACTGCGACTCAACTTCAAGATCAGGTTCTTCATCCTCGTCGACTTCGCGCTCAATTTTAACACGGATCACGGATGGCTCGTCTGCATGCAAGTCATCCTCATCCTCAAGCTCATATGACACTTGCTCAATATTAGGGTACTTATTCACAAAGTTCGCAATCTTGACCATGCGTGGGTCGTCATCACTCATGCCATTGAGAAGACGCGCGCGCTTTGACTCGTCTTCGTCACTAACCACCTCGAGAAATTCAGCAATCGTAGAAACTCCCTCGGTCTTACAGTGTGCAATGATTTCGCTCGTGAAGTATGGGATCTGTTTCAGCGGCGAGTCCTTGTTCCACATCGCTTGAACAACCATCTGACTAAGGTCCATCGCATATGTTGCGTTTAGGTGACCCTCTCCCGCAAAAACGTCAACACAACCCGCAAGAAGAGATAGGATCTTTTCGAGAATGATCTGCTGATCAGCCATCAAGTCAGGAGGCAAAGTCATTCGAGATAGGTGTGCTTGAAGTAAAACAAAAGCCTTGAATCGTACTGAGTTGTACTTGACCTCGTTAGTCTTGACAGGGCAATGGTTATAAATTTTCTTCAACAGAAGATCCTCATGGGTTCTTATAGGCAAAATTGACTCGAACTCCTCGGCAGAAGTAACAATCTCAAGCAAACTCTTGAGTCTGGTGCGCTCAGTAAGCGACAAAATGAAAGTCTGTAAAGAAACAAATGAAATGTTATGGTATGACGCGATAATAGCACCATTCAAGGGGGTGATAACATCTCCCTCATCATTTTCTTCAATTTCAACCATGTTTGCTTCTACAAGTTCTTCGAGTGTATTCTCAATAAGTTCTGAAAGATACTCACTGATACCCTGAGGAGTTGTATCTAACAGGCCGTAAAAACTAGGGTTGGCAGACAAACGTCGATAGAAGTAAGAATAGGTAAGCCAATCAATACAACCACTCTTACTGTTGATGATCTCAACACTAATCTCGGTGACAAATGCATCGCGAAGAGACAAATTCAAGTGGCTTTCAATGGGAAGCGCCTCGTTTAAAAACTTCTTGTAATACTCGCGTTTCGCAGTGTTGGTAAGAACTAATACCTTACTTCTGTCATCTTCTTGCAATCTGTTGGCATGGCCCATCATTTGCAACAGTTCGCTAATAGGGTAGTCAACATATCTGTGTTCTTGGCCCTCATAAATTTGCGTGCCCATAATTACAACCAGTTTAGCCAAAGGCCCAGCTGACCAACATGTATCACGGGTAGCAATAATAACCTGAATAGCACCTTTATTAAACAATCTCTCGACAATGACACGATCGGACTTCTCCATGTAGGAATAGATGAAACCAATACCATGTTCTAAGCTTTCTCTCAAAGAGCTGTCCTTGATTCGTTCCAAAGCAGGGGTCAAATGTTCAAGATCAATAAGTCTGAAAATATCCTCCTTGTGATCGGCATATGACAATCTGATTAAATCTTGACTGGTCAAAATACACTGCTTTCTGGTATTAACGTAAATCAAAGAGGCTTGGCCATCGCTCAGATTTCTAATAGCGTGATAGGTAGGCTGTGCCATAGTTATCATCAAAGAGGAATGATGAGGAATATTGAAAGACTGCAAGTGAACCTCCAAAGGAAGCTGTCTTTCTTTGGGCGAAAAGTTAAAAATAGAGCTAGAAGATACCCCTAACCATTGACCAAGGTCTTTAGCGTTAGAAAGAGATACACTCAGTGCAACAATACGTAACGGATTCTCTAGCTCAAGGGCAGCAAGTCTCAAACGAGAAGCAATCACCTCATAAACATAGCCGTTCATTCCACCAAGCATATGGATATCGTCTAAAATCGCAAAACTAACGTTCTGAACAGCACGTCTTTTAAGCCAGTTGCGTGAAACAGAATCCCACTGAGTAGGTGTAGCTAAAATCAAATCGGAGCTACCTAGAAGCTTGATATCTGCTGAGAGCTCGCCAGTGAACTTATTGATAATCTTTCCACCTTGAAGTGAGCTCAGTCTATCAGACCAGTCAGCTAATCTATCATCAACTTGATCTTGGAAAGGGGCAATGTAGATAGCTTTACCGGAGTCTTCATTGTTCCAATGTCTCAAAAGAGCAATTTCAGCGCAAGCAGTCTTTCCATTACCTACGGAGGCCCCAATGAAGACATTATCATCTGTATTGTAAAGAGCGTGAAATGCTTGAGTTTGGATTTTGTTAAAAAAGCCCCATGAAAAAATACTTGAATACTCTTCGTTGTCAAGAAAAGAGACAGGAATTGGTTGACGATCAAGAAGATCAGTGGGAGCAGGAAACTTTTCAGGAACAATGAGCTTTTGTAAAGATAAAGCCACTCTGGTTTCGCTGTGCAGCCACTTTTCAGAGATAAGAGAAATGAAGTAGTTAGGAGGTGTGGGAACAGAAATAGGAACAGTGAATTCAACAATATGCTCATCGTTAAGATATTGCTCACGCAGAACGAATGTATCGCTATACAAAATGGTCTCACCATCACCATCTTCAACAAGTATCAGGAATGTCTCAGCATTTCCATGCAAGCTTCTGTTCCAACTAGTAAATTCTGCAGTGATAACAAGCTCAATTTTTAATAAACTTGGCGTTATAGGCTGGTAATGAGCATCAAGCAAAAGACGAGGAAATTGTTGAAGTAAGTCGAAAACAAGACCACCAGCCTTTTCAACACGAATAACTTGACCAACCTCTGCGGCATCAGTAAGATCAAAATACTTGGACCACGGAAGCTGAGAAGCCTCGGTCTTCTTGATAACTTCAATAGGACAGTTAGGAAACTGTCTGAAAGGCGAATTTGAAAACCACAAACGCTTCTCAACCATCTTGCAGATGTCTAACGTGGTTCTAGTTAATGATGCCCAACCCTTTCTGAGAGAAATCTCATAGATAGCTCTGAAAAGTCTGCCAGCAGATTGTGTGATGTAAACCATATCAGCCATCAGAGCAAAACCATCAAGCTTAAGACGAGAAATATAAGCTTGCAAAAGAATGTTGATCTTAGCAGCTGGCTCTTCAACCGATTCTTTGATAGGAATAGGAGCTTTCTCAAGCAGTTTTGTCAGCTCAAGCTTTTCTTCCTGGCGAACTGGAATGAATCTAAACTCTTCAGAAAGAGAAAATATTCTAAAGATTTCAATTGGCGTTAAGAAAGGCTTTAGGTTGGTGTTATAGGTAGTCATGGAAGTGTGTGAAATGTAAAAATTGGAAGCGATGCGACCTAGATCGGTAGGCTGAACACGACCGCTGGCAGCATCGTACTTTATCAGATTATTGTCTCTAAGAATCGACAAAGCAGTATGAGAAAGATCAAGACGTTTGAGTGTCAACGTTGGATCTTCATCATAGTCGGCACCAATTCTGTATACTCGAGGTGACCTAAGCATCCGGACATATAAATAAGTGTAGCCTAACCACTGAATAGCATCATCTATGGTTCTAATAGTTCCTAGACTAATTTCTGCGTTGATATTGTCGACCAACTTAGACATTAGCTGACTTTCAATCGGTAAGCTTGCATTGATCAGAGACATGTAGTAGTTAAGTTCTGAATGAGCTGTAATGATAACACCATCACCAGACTTGTCATACTTAGGTCTACCAGCACGACCAAGCATCTGTAAAACATCTTGAGGAGAAAGTTCTGCCCAGCGACCTTTTTCAGGTGAGTAGACTTGAGTGCCCTTGATGATGACAGTATGAGCTGGCAAGTTGACACCCCAAGCGAGAGTCGCAGTAGAAACGAGAACTTGTGCACAACCTGTTTTAAACATTTCTTCAGACGAGGCACGATCTGCTCTAGAAAGACCAGCATGATGGATAGCAAAACCAGTGGGAAGTAAATCTTTTAAATCATTGCTCTTAACCGATTCACTTTCAGCTTTTAAAATTTCAGAGGCTTTGATGTCACTTCTAAGAAACTTGTTAAGAGTTCCTTCTTCAGCAGCCTTATCGCGCAGGTAACGTGCAGTCTTGGCTGTTTCCTTACGGGAGTGAACAAAAATAATAACTTGATGCTGTCCAGCATACTGCATGACTTTGTCGTAACAAGCGTCATTCATGGCCTGATAACGCTTAATAGCCTTTTTCTCAGTAATACCAATGAAGCATTGAGCCAGAGGACAAGGTCTAAAAGTAGAATCAAAAAAAAAGAGGCCTTTTTTGGTGTCGACTCTCAAAAATCTAGCAACATCACGATAATTTGGCAGCGTTGCCGAAAGGCCAACAAGTCTGACTGGTTCACGAGTAGCAATTTCACGACGAATCGTTCTAGCAACAATACTTTCTAAAACAGGACCTCTTTCATCATGCAGCAAATGAATTTCATCAATAATTATGAGCCTCACCAAATTGGTATAACTTGTATCCGAAGACTTACGAGTAATAACATCCCATTTTTCTGGAGTAGTGATGATCATTTGAGTTTCAGCAATTTGTTGCTTGGTCAAATTTCTATCACCAGTCAATTCAGCCACTTTAACTCCATAAGGTTCAAGCTTTTCGCCAAATTCACGAACTTGTTCCTGAACAAGAGCCTTTAAAGGAGAAATATACACAATCTTGAATGCATCAAGATCAATTTTGTTGGTTTCCAAATCCAAATAATGTGAAATAGTTTCGAGAATAGTCAAAAGCGCGACATTTGTTTTACCAGCACCAGTAGGAGCACAAAGTAAGATATTCTCACTTGAATTGAATGCAGCTGGAAAAACCTTAGACTGAACACGATTAAGGGTTTTCGTCCCACTAAAAGCGGCATGGGCCCAAATAGGGAGATCAGAAATAGGAACTAACGGATCATTTTGAGGCGGTGCAATTGGTGGTGGGACATTGTATTCTTCATAAGTTTTTGTCTCTGACTTTGTTGTTCCATGGGGTAAAGAGATCTTACCAACCGTATTTAAATGGTGTCCTTGCTCAAATACAAGACTATCTAAATCAACAATCTGTGGTTCACGCAGACCATCTTTTCTGACGATTTCTTCAGGACCATCTTCCATATTAACATCTGCAGAAAGCTCGCTTGACTCAAACTTAACAGTCTTGCCATAAAGTTCATTGATGTAAGAACTGTGCCCACTATTTTTCATTTCA
Organism: Geotrichum reessii; assembly: GCA_013305925.1. Taxonomy (NCBI): domain Eukaryota; kingdom Fungi; phylum Ascomycota; class Dipodascomycetes; order Dipodascales; family Dipodascaceae; genus Geotrichum; species Geotrichum reessii. The sequence goes on from QVTG01000319.1 coordinate 23,713, forward strand.
ATGCGAACCGATTCTTTTTCAAGTTCAGTATCAGCACGTGCTAGTCGAGTTAACCAAACAATTTTTGATCTATTTTTGCAAAGTAGCTGAACAAGTTCGTTATGGTCAAAATCAAAAACCTCCATAATGTCGTTTTCAGCTTGTCCCAATGAAATATCTGAAGCAAGAATTTCAAATATAGCAGTTGTCTTTTCTTGAATTTCATCAGACTCAGAGTACACATTTGCAACTTGCCGTTGAAGCCAAAATGCATCAATTTCATGGGCAGGAATTTCATCGTTCTTCTTATTTTCATTAAATTTGCCAGATTCAATCACTTCAGTATCTTCGTTGTTATTGAAAGACTCGTCGCCATCAGCTTTGATAACCGGAGAATCAGATTCGGATTGGTAATCCTGCTCATCTTCACTGTCTTCTTGAATACTATCATCATCACTTCCCTCAAATGTGACAGCAACACCAAGTTCATCATCAATTTTGTTGTCTTTGTCTTCTTTTTGACCATCTGAACTTTCATAATCTGTGATTCTGCGACATAGATTGTTAAGTTGATTGTACTTTTCGCTACTAATCTTTAAGCCAAGAATGCCTTCCACCTCACGCTTTTTGTCAAAATCTTTTAAGCTGTCGTCTTTAATAGTCGATAGAATTGAATCTGATGCTGATCTAATAACTTCATGAGAAACGTCCTCTAATAGCGAATGCACGTCTGACATAATAAGATCAAAAATCTGTCTAGTTTCCGAAGTTTGAGGGAAGTATGTGATGCCCTCAACGTCATTGGAAGACGTAAGAAGCGAATAACCGGTGTCGTGTCTTTTTGACTTTCTATCCGATGAAGAAGATACTGTTGATTTCAATTTGGAATCTTTGAGGTTTTCGGGCGCTTTTGAGCGTGTCACCCGAGATCCCATATCCTTAACATTAATTTTACCCTTAAGAGACTCAGGGTTGCCCGTAGTACTGTCAGATGGACGACTCACAAATCTTCGGTCTACTGACAACACCTTGTTTGACATAGCATCGCTAAAAAAAGACCCCTCTAGTTAGTACAACATACATTCGCGTAATAACTGTAAATACATACTATTTATATTGCGAAATATCGCGTTGTGGTTGTTGATCACCCATTGTCAAATCAATACGTGTAAAAATGCCTCCAATGAATCAATGAAAGTAGCGGAAAGTAACAAAATTCACCTAGAAGGAAATAAATATGAACAAAGAATTAACCACTGTGTAAGTGGCAAGATAAATAAGGAAGAGTGGTAAGATTCAGGATTGGTATAGTGAATGGAAGAGTGTTCCAAGTGAAATTTGATATTTGAATTTTGGGAGAAAACACAAGTTACCCGGCCATAACTTTTGTAAAACCCCGTACCAATGTCAACAGATTGGAACTCAAGAAACACCAAAAGAAGAATGGTTAAACAATTGAAATAACATATGATTGATTTTAAATTAGTATAAATCAACTAAAATATTTAAAATTTTACTACTATTAAAACCTCTTAGAATCTGCAAAGAAAGGAAGGAGAAGAACTGTTCTAAATAACATCAGATTCTATAATTTAACTTCAACACGATAAAACCAAAGTCGTTGAGTATTGTCCCTGCCTTTTATAATGATAATGATGATGATAATAATAATAATAATAATAATAATAATAATAATAATAATAATAATAATAATAAATAATAATAATAATAATAATAA
>QVTG01000032.1:0-96936 GCA_013305925.1 Geotrichum reessii
AATAATAATAATAATAATAATAATAATAATAATAATAATAATAATAATAATAATAATAATAATAATAATAATTATAATAAGAATACAAAACTTCTCCTTTTCCATGTAAATCCGGTGTCAAACCAGCAGTTTCCGTAATTTTGTCTCACCATAATTTGATACATGATTTCAAAACTTGGTTTCATTCCAGATAAAAGAAGCTTATTAATTTTGTTTACCATATATTAGCCTCAAGATTGATTGTTTACGTTTGTAAATAATGTATACGAGCAGAGAAAATGTTTTATTATTACTTAAAGACAATGCATAATGTATACTATATTAGATGAATGACAATCACATATACGTATATATCCAAAGTGATATTTCAGCATGAACTTGTTTATTGTTGGACTACATAAAACAACCAATGGTCTAGTATGTACGTTTTTTGTTTTTTTTTAATAATATGTTGTAAGCACCACTACACGTAATTATTATAAAAGCTCACTATACTGCCCCTGTGAAACCACAGTATTTAATAGTTGATACTACGGAAAAATATTAGATTTTTTTGTTTTCAATAGCAAGCAATTTTTTTTTTCTAACCATGTGAAGTATAAATCTTAGTGATCGGAACTTATTTTTGTTAGCTTTATTGCCTGCACGTGTGTGTACACATACTGAACCGATCGGTTACGCTTACGTTTTCTCAAATCTTTGGTCTTAGCTTCTAAAACCGCAAAAACAATAGCACATTATTTATCGAAAGAAAACAAGAAAGAAAAAAAAAAGGTTTTAGCGAAACTGGTTTTTTTGTTTTTAGAGCTTTGCAGTAGAAAGTTTTTAACTGTCATCTGAACCGCCTTTTGACTGTAAAAACCCGTTTAGCAAGATAAAAGACAATGTAGACTCACACGTGTCCTGATTTTGTCGTCTTGACTCCAGTATTTTTGGATATTCGTAGGGTAACAAAAATGTAAATATTCTGATCTTTAGCATAACTTATTTAGATGACCAATTTTCTTTTGAAAATTGTGCAACATGGTTGTGTATGCTAGTTCTAATGCAAAGCCAACTGAAAAACCTTGGGTCCTATTTTTTTTTTTTTCTTTTTTTTTTGAACCGAAACTTATTCAGTTTTGGCAGGTACGACGCCATGAGCTTATATATGATTGGTAATGTGTATTGAGCTTTAGGCCATAATCTCAACAAAAAAAACCACTCTATATTCTATGCTGGCCATAAAGTAGTAGTCTTTATAAATCAAGAAATTATGTGGTTTGATCAAAATTGAACGTGTTCGTGCATTAAGCGAGTTCTTAAGTTTTGATTCTATACACTGATAATATGAAACTAGAGTTTATCAAAAAAAAAAAAAAAAAAGAAAAATCGACATGAACTGACGACTACCAACGGTTTATTGAAAAATTTAATTGTGAACAAAATGTGTATACGTACAAAAAAAAAAAAAAAAACGGTTACCGTTTTTTGGTCGGTAAAATGTATGTACATTTACGTAACCAATATGAAGACAATTGGTTATTTTTTGATGTATGGCATTTTATCGTGGAATTGCTAAATTTTCTGCGATTCAAGTCTCTCGGATCTCGGAACCTGAAAGTTTTTTTAGTTTTATGGAATTTACTCTAGATTATTATTCTTTAAAAAAAAAATTCTTCAAAAAAATTTTTTTTTTTTTTTTTTTTCATATTATCACAGATTTTACCCCTTAATATGACAACTAAAAATTTCTTCTCTAGTGCATTATCGAAATCATAACGCCTGGACAGATGTTTGATAATATGTAGCTGTAGGAATGTTCAAAGTCAATTTTCTTGGTTGAAGCCCGCTGCTCCGCATGAAGTAGACTGGGACTTGAAAAGTCAGCTGCAAATTGGTCGCTATAAACGAAAAAAAAAAAAAAAAAAAAAAAAGAATGCAATGTGATGCATTTTGTGTACCATGTTGCACTCGATCGAAGTGAACAATTTCAAAGTACATTTGAATCAAATCTAACGTTGAAATTTCAGTTGCAGAGTTTTCTACTCAAGATTGAACAGAGTGATTGTATCATTTTTACTGGAATGCATTCTAAATTGGTAAAAATATCGTGGTGGCATCAATTTTGTACGTCCTTTTTTTCTTATGTGTGTTTGACCTTTCAAGAAAATTCTTATTATTTTTCTTTAAAATGATGGATTATAAAGACTCAAGCTTAGAATTTTATTTTAAGTAGAACTAATCAATGATTTTAATTCGCAAAACACTACTCTATAAAGCATTTCACTAGTCACATTGCAGAAGCAACGCGATATTGTTAAGTTTTACTATATTTTAATACGTGACACTTGAAATTTTTATGGTTTTCATTTTTTTAATACAAAAATAGATCTGTATCTTAAAATCATTAAGCTACTGTTTTTCAAATAATAGAATTCAATCAGTTATTGCCAGTATATTTTGTCAAGATAGGGACTTTCCGAAAAAACATGGCTTTTTGGATGAAACTTTTTATGATACTATGAAAAGTGCCATCAACTTATACAAAGCGATATCTCAGCACATAAATTGGTTGAAATTGAACTGGGTGCAAAATAGAAATAATTTGGGGTTATTTTTTTTTTATCAAGCTTTCTTATTAATAATATTAATGTTAAGTCATGAAGCATATAGATACGACTTAGAATAAGTAATCTTGTTAACAGAAAACTAACACGTTTGTTATTTTTTAATGAATAACTACAAAAGTTGTTGCTGGCAAGAAAATTCATGATTTGAGATTTTGTTAGAAGTCTACAAATTATTAGAAAGTTTGGAATAATTCTAGTTGGTAATAGTGTAAATAAGGCTTTCAATGTATTTTACTACTACAAGTGTATATAATTAATAGTTATAGATAACATAACAAGAATTTCACTTTCTATCTGTTTTAATTTAAACCAAACCACATCAATATATAGCTATCACAATCTAGCTCTCTCAACTAACTGAGTTTTACCAGAAACAAGACATTTTTTTTTGAGAAAGGGTTTGTGAGTCTTCAAGACCCTTGTATACCTCCGTCTAACTAACCAAATACCTTCCAAATTTGTCTATCGGGAAAAAGGGTTGCTAAGTAATTGAGTGCCAATAAGACCAGTAATACCACGTTCACGATCAATTCAGTAGAACATGCTACCAAAACCACATCAAAAAGCTGATTTAGCGCTGCGACCAGTACTAAACTTTTCGGGATTTAAAAAAACCAAGAAATACCTTGGCTACCAGGAGGGACGCCATTTGTAGTAATACATGCAAGAGAAAGGTCGATGACAGGGTCAAGCAAAGTCATAGAAGTTCGTTTTGCATCAATGGGAATGTCGGGGAACTGATCAGTGAGCATTTCTTTAATAGTAGGTTTAAAAAGTAAATGATACCCTGTATGTGGAGAAACACTATTGTTCAAGATAGTGGCAAACAACTTGATATAATCGCTGGGCTGAGCAAAAAATCTGTTTTCTCCAAGATAAATATGTCCCTTTTTAGAGACAATAGAATCACTGATGGTATCACCTAACAGGTTAAGACATAAAATAACTTTTCCTGTTTTCTGGTCTCGCGTAGAGCATTGAAGCATTCTATGAGCATGTTCTTCTTTGGTAAGACGCATGGTAATGTCAGTGATTTCAAGAGGCTGAAAAAAATATATTTTCTTGCAAAAATGTCTTCTAAACTTTTGTTGGCTAATCTCAAAATCAAGATTTCAGCCCAGTCAATGCTAATTCCATAACTCCACTTTTCACCAGGTTTGTTGACCAAAGGAATGTGCATTTGATTTTTGGCCAGCCAATGAATACTAAAATACAATGTAACTGAAAACTGTGTTTAAGTATTGTTTAGAAGATTACTATTAAAATATAAAATTATTGGAGTAGGTATATATGAATCTTACAACAACAAATTTATATCACTATTACTGGTGTAAAAGAAAGAAACGACATAGTATAATTGACTAAGGTTTTCGTTTCATTAAAAAATTATTTAAAAGATTTGCTGTATCATCAGGAATCAAAAGCTTCACCAATGTTGCACTATCTTTAAATTTGTTTCTAGTTTTTGTATTTATTATTGACTTTTAAGCAAGAATGCATAATTTTGTCAAGTCACTTTGTAATATTATTTTTAGACCCTCACCGTTATTTTTTTTCACTATTTTATGATCTTCAAAGTATTAATATCATAAAAAATGTGTATTCAAGTTATTCTAATTTAGAATTTTGTCTCGAATAATAGATCAAGTTATACCGCAACCTTTCCAATCCAATTTATCATATAAAATTTAATGATTGAACGTAAACTATCAAGTTCAGCGCTAGTACATGTAATAACTAGCAAAACTAAAACAAAATTTTGATTCTGAACAATGGAAATAGCTGAGAAATCAATGAAAATTAACACATGTGCCTCGTTCAAGCATCTAATGTTTGATTAAATGACGACAGTTGCTTTTTAATACTATGATGCTCTTTTTATTTTTCATTTCTATTTGCAATATTTCATGCTTTTGCTAGTTTTTTTTTTTGGAATCACTTATCATAAGTGAAACAAAGTCTTTTTTTTCCAGCCTACTGTTTATAGTATGATAATCACGAACAATACTTTGTAGACTTGACGTCTACATATACTGTATAATTATACACATTTATGCTGCTCTAGTTTCTGAGCGATTGGCTTTTAATATTTTGTTGATTTCAAAATCACATAGAAAATACTACAAGCTAATAAAAAATTATTTTATATTTCTCTTATTGTACTTGCTGTTTGTTATCGGGAAATGTCTTTTAGGATTTTTTATTTTTTCATTTTTTTTTTGGATTTGTAAAATTGAAAATATTTTGGAGATTTACTAAATCAGTTTGTAGCATACTAGCACATTTTCATAGGTTGGTAGTTGAAAAAGCAAATGTCCTTTTTTTTTTTTTTTTTTGTTTTTATAAAAAACAATTTATTAACAAGATTCACGGACTAATTTCCCAATTTTTTGGAGATTGGAAGTCAACTAGTTACTTTCCAAATTTTCAACACTTAGTAGAAAACAATTTGTTTCAGCTTATTTAGATAAGTTTTTTCCAAGAAGCATTCTGATATTGTTAAAACCTTGCTACCTTTTATCTAGTTTTGTTTTTCTTTTTTTTTTTGCACATGGCGCTTATGAATGTTGGTCTACTTGTTTTGGTTATTTAATAGTGATAGAAAATCTGGTTATTGTACTCACACCACATAGTTTTATGATTGTATACAATATTAGCAATAATATGAAAAGAAGATATTGAATTCAAAATTATTTGTTTTTATGAGACTTTAAATTAGACTTGTCAGCGTGCTTGAGATGATTTTGGTATTCAATGACCCCGAATTCTTCATGAAATGTTTGTTATACGTGCTAAGAAAAAACCTAAAATACATCTTGTGAATCGATATCAAAAATTGACACACTGTAAGACCTCAACAATTTGCTCTAATCAAGCAGACTATCAACAAAGAAGCTGTAATAATGAGTCTAGAAACATGAGTAACCATTCAAGACCTTTCTTGAGCGATATTAAGAGCCAAATCGTACTTTGACAAATTCAAATTAAAGTACTTAAACTTTTAACCCTTACGAGATTTGTTTGAAAAAATGTTTTTTTTTTCTTTAATCAATCCAATTCTTCAAATGCAGAAATGTAATAGCTTTTAAGGTTGGCCGTGGTCACGAAAACAAAAAAGGTATTTCAACAAAGTTTGACTAAATTATGAGATTTAATACTTGATTTCCCAAAGAAGGCAATGAAAAATAATTATGAAAATTTGTTCACTGTAAAAAAAAAAAGATAAAAAAGAATTAACCAATCTGACTTCTGGTAAAAAAAAAAAAAAAAAAATATGGCCACTCTCACGACGGTGGTCAACAGTGGTGAAAACTTTCTGAAATACACGTGACTTGTTACTTTAAATTTGCGATGAGTTTTATCAGGTATACAAGTTTGAAAAAAAAAAAAAAAAAAAAAACAATCGCGCTGAAGATCTTTGAGTGAATTCAGAGCTGGAATTTATTCAGTCAATTAGAGCAATAGCAATGTGTGAAAAATGAGTTAGGTGAGCTATGACAATAATACTCTTGTACTCACCATGAGTTGTATAACAGTAAGTACTTTAATCCATTAAAAGTATTTATGAAGACTATGCCTCGCCTTACCCTAAGTAAGCTTTTCCTGCTGCAAATAGGTTATAGTACTTTTTGAAAGTATTTTCAAACGAGACGTATTACTGATAAAGATCATGACTACGAATCTTGGCAGCTGGAAACAGTTGAAACCTTCCTTAAGAATTGTTCTTTGCATCTTATGGAGCTTACCTTTTCAAACAGGCGTTTTTATGAAAATTGATCTAAGGGTTCTAGTTAACACAAATAAGAGTTTTGGAGCGGTAGTCAAATTCCCAGACTCATTACCACAATTTATTTGTTTACGGTTTACTTATACTGTGTGTCAATAACTAGTATCAATCTACCTGATGTTATCTGTCCTAGGTTTATCCTCAGCACATATAATATTTCATGGAGAATTCGGCGCCATTAAAAGCCAAAATCACCTAAAGCGGGCTGACGAAACCAATTTTAAAGTCTCATAGAGACAAATGTTTTTAAATTTGATAACTCTTTTTGTATATCTTGGTTATTAACACTTTAATCAAGTAACTATGTGGATAGAATTGGGGCTGTGTGGTCGAGTTGGGTTGAGGGACTGACAAAAGATCGGCTAAGGTCGCGGGTTCGAGTCTCCGTCAAGTGCAAATCCTTTGCATTGCAAACTATTGTTCTGATAGAATCACATGACCTCACTGCTGGGCTAGAACCCGCTCCAATTCAGGGTAGTCTGCGCAAGTCATCGGTAGCCCAGGTTAAGTTTTACTGTCCTAGCACTGAAGGATACAGAATGCCGCATCAGATGCATTGCAGGTTTTTCCTAGCCCGGTTGAGACCAGCTTACCGGGCCTCTTCAACGCCGGTATGAGGAGGCCTTGCGGCTCATGAGAGAATTCTTGCCTTCCCGAATTTCAGCGCCTACGGGGACAGGCGCGTTACAAATTGCCCCAGATCCAGGTAAGCCTGGATGTCATCTCAGTATGTAATTACAATAGACACCTAAATAAACAGGATAGTAATAATAACTATGTGGATATGAGGACAAGGGAGATCTTCTATTTATCCAACAGTTCAAGTGGCACTGATGATAAAGCCTGAAGACATTCTATTTTAGATTCATAGATTAATTTTAGACACTCTCCAATTATAATTATGTTGCGCAGATTAAAGTATATCTAACACGTCAGATTGAGTCAAAAATAAACACTTGTGATGGTAAAAGAAAATTGAGCTTTAGTGACCAGCTTTAGTGCATACCATCTTAGGTGTTAAGCCTACATATTATTAATATAGTGATTGTAGTACATATACAGCCACATCACACATCTTGAGATTTCAGCGTTTTGCAACGAATGAAGAACAATATCGAAGTTTTTTTTTTTTTTTTTTACAACATATGAAGAGTAAATGTATCTCATTATTAAGTGATAAGAAACGCTGCATTCAAAATTCTGGTTTATTGTGCTTCAAATATTATTTTTATAACCTCGCTAAGACTTTTTCAAAGAATTTCAGCCATCACTATTAAAATCATAGCCGATTGAGGGTCTTAAGGCAGGTCATTAAAATTATGGGGACAATTTTTTTTTTTTTTTTTTTTCATTTTTCATTTTTTTATTTTTTTATTTTTGACAATAATAACACAAAGCTGCGTAATATAAAAGACATTTGTTAAACAGAAGAATGTTTTGAGCGATAGAAATTATAGAAACAAATAATAAATTCATATATACGTATATATAGATCTCAAACATTTTTCTACAAAGTAAAGGAAAAAAAGAAATCTATCATTGAACGGTAACATTTTTAACAAAAAGGCTACGTTTCAAAAAAAAAAAAAATTTATAAAGACAAATTTCATCGAGATTAATATTGTGGCTGCTATTTTGTTTTATCACTGTTTGATGTGAAAACAATGAGCACAAGTATCATTTAAACAAATTTTTTATTATTACAAAATTAATTTCTGTTTTTTTTTTTTTTTTTTGACTGTTTCAATATCCGAGATCTCAGTTTACGCGGTTCCAAATGCAATCTGATGGAAATAACAAAAACGTGCATGGCCCCTTTTAATTCTACTACAGTTATTGAACTTTTTATTCAAATGCATCGCCCATTATCGTTGGTGACACAAACTTATTTTGATACGATACATTCGTGCAACAGGTTTGACATTTTGGTTTTTAATTTTAACCGATATGAATCCATCGAAATGATGTGAATCCTTATTATTATTATTAGCATCGTTTTCGACAGTTGATAGTGACTTATATAATCTATTCAATCCAAAAAATACGCCATGCTAGTTATCTTTGATATTAACTAATAAGTTAAATGATATTACAATTTAAGTGCTGGTGCTTAATAAATTGATCATGTAAATAATTTTTTATGACAGTAACAGAAAAAAAAGAGGTTCGTATTGTGGCAATCTTTTGGATAAGAATATCAGAATTATACCAACCAGTGATATTTTTGGCAGCGCGTACTATTGGTTTATAGCAGTAAATTTGGTGTCTTATTAATTGCAACAATTTATAACAATATATGTATATATTTATAGTAGACATTTTTGGTTCCTGGTATATATACAAAGTGCCCCTGTTGCAAAGCTACTTTTTGTTGAATTCAACTTAGATTTGAATCGCTATGAATATTCTAAACTTTTCTAAAAAAAAATAAAAAAAAAAAAGAACTTTAACGTCAAGAAGCACTTTTTAATAACAATCAAGAAGCCTAGACTTCAGTTTCTAAATATTGTTGTAGGTAATATTTTTAAAATCACATAATAAAAAAAAAGCCATGTAGGTGTGTACCAATTGTTTCAATATAACACAAGTCTAATAAGATCAACACCAAAACATACACTCAAAACTTGTTACGACTATCATAATATCAAAATCCAATTTTTTTTTTTATTTAAAAACTTTATACCAGTGACCTAGAACAGATCAAAAAACTTTTGAAGCATGTAAAAGAAGTTTTTCCATTTTATTTTTTTATTTTGGTAGTATTAGGCAGCTCTGGAATTTTGAATGATTCAGTAAAAATGAATTAATTCAATGTTATTCATCTGGTCTGAATCACAATCTATGATGCGTGAGTATCTAGTCAGAAATATTTCAAGATCCAAAAACAAAAAAACCCTTCCCCCTCTCTAGAATCTCCAAAAATGAACTGATTTTATGATCATCTATAAGTTACAATAGCATCTCACAACATGAACTTTTATGGTTGCCAATAAGTTACATGTGTACTTTTTTTTTTTTTAAAAAAAAAAAACTCCAACAAGAATCTGAAAAAAGGTCTAGACCTCAAACTGCCAGTTGACTACGAAACAAGTTGTCGGTTCTAAACCAAAAAAAAAACAAAAAAAAAAAGGAGTTAAGTCAATATTGACACAAAACTCAACCGGATGTTAATGTCTTGAAAATAATAAGAAAATATTGTAGTTGTACTGTCACCTTGATCTACTCATTGATTTTTTTTTTTTTTAAATTTTCAAGTTATATTGCACTTCCTGTTCACAAGAGGAAGGAGGAGAAGGCGGTTGTTACAGGGAAATGAGAATTGTATTGGATTACCACACAATAAAAATAAACATGAAAAAAAAAATAAATCTGAACCGAAAATCTATTGATAAAAATAAAATGATCTTGACAAAGCAAAGCACTGACAAACACAACGTAAAACTCATACTACTTGATCAGGGTTAATATCACTTAGCGGCAACAGAGCCACTAACTATTTTCTCTCTAATACTACTTAGCGGTGGGCGCTCCATAAACGAATCTACTTCAATCACTTCCATCGCATCTACTTTTTCACAAATTATATCTGTGTGACAAGGGAAACCCGACAGACTCACTACTGCAGCGTTCAATAAAAAGGAAGGGCAGTAAAACATTAGCAGGCTATGCTGTTAAGCTAACAATCAATAAAACAATAAAATAATTAATAATGACAAGATGATATAAAAATAAAAAAAAAAAAACTAATGCTCTTCAACTGTAAAATTCCCAAAGTTGTTCACCAGGCTGTTGATACCTGCGTTTCGCCCACTACTAGGAACGCCTCCACCATTTGTGAAATGACTGATTGGGTGCTGGTGGTGTAAACTCAGACTGCGCATCATAAGCTTTTTCTGTTGTTGCTGCTGTAGCAATTGCTGTTTCGAACCATCAGGTATTGAGGGCAGTTGGTCAGGTAAACCTGAAAGGGTTCTCCGTTGTTTGTAAGAGTAAGAATTTGTGGATGCTGACCGCCTAGGCATCTCTCTTACGGCACCACAGCGCAGACAATTGGTATTCTTGGCAAAGTTGTGGTAGTTGCATCCTTCAGTTTTGCACTTCCAGTCGCCAGCTCGGAAAGGAACCTGATTACTACTGTTATTGTTGTTAATACTATTACTGTTACCAGGATTGGAATTGCTGCTACCGTTGTTGCTGTTATTATTATTAATGTTATTGCTATTACTGGTGTTAATAGTGCTAGAGTTGATGTTAGTGGTGCTACCACTGAAGTTAATGTTCATAATGCGCTTTTCATCAATATTGTTATTAGAGTTGTTATTGTTTTTATGCACACCAAGGTTGCCGTATTTGCCCATAGTGCCAATACAAGGATCCTCTTCGAGATCATAGATGCCCTCATAATTGGAAACCATATTGACAGAGCCTAGGTAATCTTCGCGTGAGTTCTTATCATTTTCTAAATCTAGTTGTTGATGCAATTGTATCTGTTGGTATTGATTGTTTTGTAAAGACTGATACTGCAAGTTCTTTTGCGACTGCTGTTGCATTTGCTGTTGAGGCTGTTGCTGGCCATAATTAAGCATCTTGATGCCCGGGTAAGAGTACGAACATCGAAAGCATTCTACCCTACGTTGAAAGTTGGAAAATCCGCAGCTAGGGCAGTTCCAATCGCCAGGACGAGGCCGATTTTTGCTGCTTGGAAAAACCACAAGAATGTCACTGGCGCGCTCAAACACAGAATGGCCAGATGGCGCAACCTCAATTACACGATCATTAAGTGCCCGGCCATTCATGGCTGACAAACTAAAAATAGCATCTTCGTGTGAAGAAAACAATGCAAAACCAGTTCCAGTAGGCTTTAGGGATTCTGTGGGGGTGCGGAGCGTCCAAAATGCAGTTGGCCGGCAGCCGTACTGAGTATACCAAGATTCTAGTTCGCTTTGGGTAGTATCATGAGGCAAGTTAGTCATGAACAAAATAGTTGAGCGCTCAGAAAGAAATGCTTGCAAGTCAAAATGCGAATCGTGTGGGTGTGAGAGCACATCAGGATGCAGCTCTAGGGGCTGAGACTTTGTTATCAGTGCCTGAAGAACACGAACAAGAATCGATGCCTCCTCAATAGCACGTTTGGGGGCCAGAGGTGCGTGATGATTTGAGTTGATGGGATCAATCTCAAGCGCAACACAAATGGATGCAAAAGTGACCGGATGATGATGAGGAACTTCGGGATGATGTGAATTCCACTTGTTAAACTCGTTGCGAAGATCAAACATACGAGGATATTTGAGGTATACTGGAAGAGAAATACCCTTGTCATGGGCCTCACGTGGTATGTTGAGGCGAATATCCCAAGAGTTTAAACTAACGATAGTGAACTCGAGTTTGCGTGAGATCAAATGGAGCTCAATTGAGCGGGCAAAAAGAGTAATAGCGTTCTGAAAAGTGCCCGCACCGACCAGAGTGTCCCAAGTGAGTGTGGTCTGGCTAGTGCAAAAAGAAGTTACAGGAGTGTTTACAGGCTTGACAAGAACGGATTGCCTAGAAATCTGTTACGTTAGAAACGCTGGAGATATACAATGAGGGGTTATAGAAGAGTACTCACTTCCTGAAGGGTCTTTGCGTCGACAATAATCCACGCAAGCTCAATGAGCTCAGAAGAGTCTTTGGTGACATGAATACCAAACTCGTCGCAAGTAGTAGCGATGTGCGTGATCACGTAGGCATCACTCATGCTGTAAAATGGGACAGGCAGGTGTAACGGGGAGGAAGAAAGGGTGTGTTCCTAGGGGCAAGTTGGAATGTCGATAAAGTTGAAAGGGTGAAGAGTCCGAAATTGTCAAAAGTGTCAACAAATTCAACGTTGTCGTCGGAAGCAGAGCAGATACCAGCACGGCAGCGTAACTACAGGGCTTGCCAGCACAAGCATAAGGAGCTATGTATTTTTTTTTCTAACTGCGACACCGGCAATGTCCATCCTGTCCGATATCTTTCGGACCCTACAGAAAAAAAGCCACATATATAGATACCCACACACAAGCCTATACACACACGCATTTACACTTAGACAAGCATAAAATATAAATTATGGACCCTTTCAATCAAGTTTACAGTGACGCCATTGGCCAGCTCAAGAGCGCTGAGCAGCTGCTTGACGACTACCGCAACAGCCCGTCGACCTTCTACATTGAAGATCTCAATAACGTCATGCAGGAGCTTGTAGAGACTATCCACGACCTTTCACAGAGTACAGGAGTCGTGCAGGCAAACCCAGCGCAGTTTGGTCTTTCACCAGCTGATGTTGCTCAGCGTATCACACAAGTTGGTAATCTAAACAGCCAACTCACAGACATTCAGGAGAGCATTGCAAAGGTTCGACGCGACCGGGAGGATAAGGCAACTACTAGAGGTAGTGGGAGAGGTGTTACAGATTATGACGATGAGATGGGCGGGCCGGGGGCTGGCAACGTGTTGATGTACCAAGAGGCGATAGCAAGCCAGGACAACATGTTAGACTCAGTGTATAACACGGTGTCAAATTTAAACCAACAGGCACACATAATGTCCCAGGAGCTGGAGGATCAATCGAACCTGATTGAGGATTTTGAGCGGCAGGTAGACACGTCGCAAGACCGGTTGGCACGTGGAATGAAGCGTGTGAATTGGGTTATTGAGAACAACCGAGAGACACTAAGCTCATGCTGTATTTCACTGCTGATAGTCGTTCTAATTGTTTTACTAGTACTGTTACTTGTACTATAAACACTGTGCAAATTTGGAAAAAAAAAGTGGTGTGTTCCGAAGGTTTGTGCTTTGCGTCCCGTTTACCGGTACACTTCTTCTCACTATAGCTTTTATATTTCGGTTTCCAGAATATGTTACCGACTTATCACATTAATATTTTACTTCACCTCCTAATATTCTACTACCGTCATCATAATCGTTGTTTTGTCGATTTGTTTTTTCTTCGCCGTTTCGCGAATGACCGAAAAAAGAAATGACAATAAAATTAAAAAAAAGAAATTAAGGCCCAAAACGTTACAAAAAAACGATCAGACCATAAATTTTTCTCTTTTTTTTTTTTTTGAATTTTATTTTTTTTTTGAATTTTTATTTCAACGACTTTATAAGTTAACTTTGTCCTTATTCTCTCTTCTTTTTTTTTTTTTCTTTCTCTTACACACCTCCGCCTTTTCTCTTTCTTTATTTTATTTATAATATCAGTAAGCTTTCACAGTAAAACAATGTCCGCCGTGCCCGCGAAAAAAAAAACTGAGATTGTCATCGTCGGCGCAGGCATTGTTGGTGTCTGCGTAGCGTACTATCTCACTCAACATCCCAAGTTCTCGCCTGAAAACTATCATATAACCCTACTCGAAGCCAAACGTCCCGCCAGTGGAGCATCAGGCAAAGCTGGAGGTCTGCTTGCCATGTGGGCGTTTCCACAACAGATTGTGCCGCTTTCATTCAATCTACACCAGCAGCTCGCTGAAAAATATAACGGTGCTGCAGAGTGGGGATATCGCGGACTCAAGACCCTCTGCGTCGAGGGCGACATCTCTCGTAAACAACACGTAAAAAAAGACGCCGCCAGCCTTGGCCTTCCCGAAGACCTCGACTGGATCGACAAAGATATCATTGACAGCTGGGCACATCTCGGCGGTGCCGACTCTACGGCTCAGGTTCATCCCTATAAGTTCACTCACTTTATTCTCAAAAAGGCCATAGAGACTGGAGCAGTTGACCTCGTTATCGGTAAGGTCTCCGAGATATTGCGCTCCGCCGATGGCCAGGCCATGGGTGTGCGCTACACTAAAGACTCTTATGGTCACAAACCCAATCACCAACATCATCACTCTTCTGCCGCCTCTAACCCCCGACCCCCGCATATCAAAACATACCCAACAAGAAATTCACTTCATCATCCAAACAACACCAACTACAACAAAAATAGCATTCATGATGGTAGTGAGCTTCGTGAGTCAATACAGCCGCCGGCCGATGCTGCTGGCTATTCATCAGAGTCAAGCGAGTCAATAATTTCTACCGACGACGATGACTCACTTCTTGACGCCAATCTTTCTGATGATTCAGCCGATTTGGAAGATCATAATGAGCATATTTCTGAAGAGTCTGAATCTTTTACTGTTTATGGTGACCAGATTGTATTAACTCTGGGTCCTTGGACTTCTAAAATTTTGCCATCGTGCCCCATATCTGGCCTACGCGCGCACTCGATCACTATTCAACCCACTAAACCTGTTTCGCCGTTTGCATTATTTACTGAGATGCGGACCAGCCGCACGTCGTACGTGTCGCCGGAAATCTACCCTCGCAGGGACGAGGTGTATGTATGTGGTGAGGGCGACACGCTGGCTGACGTGCCAGAGACGACGGATCATGTTCAGGTGCTCCGCCACAAGTGTGATGACCTTTTCAAAAATGTCGGTGAAATTTCACCACAATTGCGCAACGGCAAGATTCTAAAACGCCAGGCGTGTTATCTTCCCGTTGTAGATGTGCCATCGCATTCTGGCCCGTTCATTGGCTCGACCAATGTCGATAACTTGTACCTTGCTAGTGGCCACTCTTGCTGGGGTATCAACAATGCTCCGGCAACAGGCTTAATTATGGCTGAGTTGCTTCTTGATGGCGAGGTTAAGAGTGCGTCTATTGACGGCCTCGAACCGGAGTTTTATTTTGATGCGTCGCAATAAAGGCGCTTGCATGTTTCTTTTTTTTTTTCAGTAATTTTTGTGATAAGGATAGGGGGTTATTGGAGTCTGGTCGAGTTGATGAGAGTATTCGTCGTAATTTGCATTTTGTTTTAATTTTTTTTAATTTTTTTTTTTTATTTATTTTTTATTATTATGATCTTGATTAATAAATTCCTTGAACTTGATTTTTCACATTTACTATGTAATACTTGCATGCTTTCACTACCACCGCCATCTGACAAATGACTGAAGCAGAATAATAACAATGGGCATTTCAAGGTGAGTAGTCATGTTGATGGACAATTCCTTGTATCTTCTATTTAACCAACAAAAGCTTATGGATGATTCTTGATTCAGTATATTCATACGATATACCGCTGTCGCAACTTGTCCACGACTTCCAGGCCACGCACGGGCGAGCGCCACGAGCTGCCGTTGACGGTACATTTTGGATTGTGGCGACCGAGAAGGCCATGACTAAAGCCCAGGGCGCTTCTGGGTCTTCTATGTATTTCAATCCGGACAAGCCGTTTTACGAGCGCCTACTCAACCTGCTCCTTGTCGGTGTAGACGTGATAGTGGTTTTTGACGGTCCAAAAAAGCTGGCAAAAGTGCGAGACAAGGGTAACGGCATTTCAAGTAACCGGCAATTCCAGTTGATGAAGGATTTCATGGATGTGTGCCAGTGGCTAGGCGTCCAAACGATAATTGCATATGCAGAAGGAGAGGCTGAGTGTGCGCGACTGCAGCAACAGGGCAGTGTCGACTTTGTGATTTCGGAAGATTCAGATTGTCTAGTTTACGGAGCCACTTGCGTATTGCGTAGGTACAAATCACCCGCAAATACTAGTAAGGGGACTGTAAAAACACTGGATCAGATTATGACCGTTACAGATCTCAGCATAACAAATAGAGATTTGTCGGTTGCAATGCGTACCGACAGTAACATTTTACATATTATAAAAGGTGCAATGACGGAGAACGGCAAAGATGGCTTTATCTTACTAGCTTTGCTTACTGGCGGTGATCACCATCTCGGTATTAGCAAAATTGGGCCTAATCATGCAGCGCGCGTGTGTTTCCCGCCTGATCGGTATGCGACACCATTTTTGGATATTTTTCGGCGCTCTGCGCTTCCGTATGACTTTGCGACGATGGACCCGAATAATCAATTAAGCAGCGCCAAGAAAACAACCAATTTTGAGACTGCGAGAGTAGACCAAACTGAGTTGATTAGCACTAATAATGTTTATTTTAAATTCACGGAGGACGATGAATTGGTATTGGGAAGTATTATTGACAACCTATTTCGAGAGCTCAAACATGGTCGCGAGGAGGATGAACAGGAAACCACAAATTTGGATGATATTGTGAATGATATTGAGCCACAGAATGATAGCAAACCTGATGTTTTTACTTCTACTGCCAGTGTGAGTCCGACTAAAAAGGGTCCACTACAAGCCGCAGAAAAGGTATCATTGAAAAAAGCACCTCGTCGAATGGGCCTTGCTTTAGACGGAAATTTGTTTGAAAACTTCCCCGATCATCGGGCACTCTACTACTATTTGTACAACACTAAGAGTCATGTACGGCCACGCCGACTGTCGCCAAGATTGACTGCAGAGCAATTAGTTGAAAAGCAGCGGCGGGTATGGTTTCGACGCGCACCAGCTATGCCAGAGCTGTTAAAGTACTGGCACGAGAGCAACTGGAACATGGCGACGTTCATGAGCAAGCTTATATTTAACTGGTACTGCTCCGAGCGGCATCATAGTGCGGCCACGGCGCTTCCAGTGCTGCTCAAAAAAAACATGACTAGCGGGCATGACGCATCATCGACAGAGACTACTTGCAACAAAGGTGATGATAACCAAGTAGAGATTATCAATGATGATATTGACAACATACAGTTACGGATGACAACGACTAATAAGCAGTTCAATGCGCAGTCATTTCCGCCAAAATACAAAGTGCAAATAGCATGCCCTTTGAAGTTTCTGCGTGAGTACTTAAGCGTGGCCGCGCCGCAGTTTAGTCTTGATCAGTTTATAGACAAGTTGCACATGAGCAGTGTGTATCTTGACGAAAACACCATCAATTATAAGGCTCAGCAACAGCAAAAAAAAGAGGAGCAACCGGCGGCGCCAAAACCTCGCCGTGCGATCCGAAACGGCGGGACAGCAGCGGGCACGCGACGAGATCGCATGACAATTGCGGCAAACGACGCGCAGCTGGCACACAAGCTAAAGCAGCCCTGCGAGTTTGAAGTCACGCGTGATTCTGTTGATTCAGTGTCCACCCACTTTGTACGGTGTTTGGTTGAGCGCATGCACGCTCGTTCCGCGACCAAGTCACGTAAAAAGCAGCAATTGCCACAACCTAAGGCCAGAAGACATGTATCTGATAATAGCGGTAGTACTGAAAAAATTACAACACGTACGGGCTCTACGGGCTACGGGGACGTGGCCACACTTTTGAAAAAAATGTCAGCAGCGCCAAAAACTGGTGGCATTGTGCCAGTAAACACGACTGAGACTGTAGATGCAAACAGTTCAGTAGTTAATTTAGTTGCTGACCGAGTCAAGTCTAGCGACGTCAAACTCTCCTCCATCTGCGCTCTTTTGGAGTCTAGTGATGAAGAGGCACCGGCACCACCTCAAAAGCGACGTTTGACAGCGGGGATCCCGCGCACGGCCATTAGGACTTCCCTTACTGACTTAAGTAGGCTGAAGAATGCTAAGAGGACAAATTCAGGGTCTAGGGCCGCTACAAAGAGAGCAAAAACAACTGGGAGTACTTCCAGTTACTACAAAATTGATTCTTTTTTTGAGTCTACAGCTTCCCCAACGGCTAGTTTGGTTGTGTTGCCGCAGTCAAGGCCAAATATCGATATGCATGAGGTGATTTCAATTGGGTCCTCGGATACCGACAACGACGACGACAACAATAATATTAATAACTACAATAATCTTAATGAATTTTTTTATACAACCAAAGCTAACGACTATACTGGCTCATCTGCCATCAAAACTAGTACTTGCGACTTAAGGTTTGAGACTCCATTATTGGCTACAAATACTTGCAATAAATCTACTGGTTCTTCTATTATTATCATTGGTGACACTACTGATGATGATGAAAACAATACTGAAGCTGACATTGATGTATAGCTTTAGTTTCTGCTTTTTTTTTTTTTTTTAGTCTATTAATAAATTTTTGAATTTACATAGCATACAATTAAACGGAGGCTGAGTCTGTGTCTCTAAAAACTTATCACTTAGACTGATTTTCTTTTTGGTCACAGTCTTCAAATTTACCCCTTGAAAACATGGCCATACATTTAATTCCAGTTGTATATTTACTTGATGTCATTAATTTTTTATTTTATTTTATATAACTCATAATCAGCTATAAAAACAATAAACTAATTATAATAATTAACCCCTTGACATTTTACCCCTTGAAATATACACTTTGACTACCCTTTTTTTTTTTGATGACACATCTCACAAAAAGTATCAACAAATCCTGTATTATCAATTTCAAAAATAACCAACATAACAGATTTTTACTTTTTTAAATTTAAATTTTATTTTCTTGAAAATAAAAAAAGTACATACACTTTGATAGGTTAAATGAAGATTAAATGTGTCATTTATGTGCCACAAAGTTAAACCCATCCTAAATCAACAAGTATCAATCACAAAATCAGTCAAAAAACAAAAAAACAAAAAAAACAAAACAGAACCAATATATTTGTATATAAAAGATAGTAGAAAAATGTAAATATGCCAACTAGATGAAGAAAAAAAAAAAGACCAGACCAAAACCATTGAAAAAGTCTTACATAGACTTGGACGAGTATGGCTAACCAAAACAAGACTACTGGAGTTATTACTCTATGAATTTTTATTTCGAGGTTGCCTAGTATACAACGTAATATTATGAAACCAGTAATTATTCAAATTTAAGGCGCACACCAAATTTCAGACTATGCACGGCGGCGAACTCCGTCAGTAGACTTGCGCGTCGCAAAAACGGCCGCCGAGACGGCCGACTTGGAGCGGGCAGCAGCTACTTCTCGCGCGTTTTCAACATATTGTTTCGCACGATTGAAGGTACTGACCCACGCACCGCTGCCGCCATTGCTGCTTAGATCTTCAAAAGTGAAAGCTTTATCGTTAGTTACTACAGTGAAAAATCCAGGCTTGGTCATTTCTTTGACAACGGTGCTTGGGTTGGCAAGTTGGATTTCGAGCTTGGCAGAGCCACGCGTGTCGTGCGTAGAGACAACAAGGAGCCGGCCCTTAGTGGTCACAAGCAAAACGCGCTTGCGCTTTCTATTTGTAAATAGCTTCGAAATGATTCCATGGTCATCGCTGCCGCTACCGCTGCCAGGCACATTTGTTGACATCACTGAAACATGTCCCACGCGTAAGATACGCTCATTACTGCTTTGTAATAACCACGCATACTCTGCATCAACCGAAGATATGGGTGGAAGCTCTAATGGCTTAACCGGCTCGCTAAAGCTACTTCTATTAGTTTCATTAAGATTCGGAGACACGTTATTTATACCAGACTGCTGTTGTTTATACTGTTGCTGATTTTGTAGCGGAGTCTGTTGCTGCTGTTGCTTGAAAGATGAGTGATGCTTGGGTGGTGATTGTCGTGACAGGTTCTGTGACTGAGATGTTTGAAAATGCTGTTGTTCTCTAATTTGGCTGTTTATCGGCCGTGGCGGATATTGTTGGTTTTGCGGTTGCTGGAGCTGCTGTAGTTGCTGTGGTTGTTGTTGCGGCTGTTGTTGTTGTTGTTGTTGCTGTTGTTGTTTGACAGCAGCTAATGCAGCATTCTTTGAATTGTTTACTGAATTGTAGTAGCTTGGGTTGCTTGCTAAGATGTTGCCAGTGCTGGCAGAGCGTGAATTGCCCGGGACGAGTCGATTACCGCCATTATTATTAGATTGAACCAAGTTGTTTGAACTGTTAGCGTAAGGCCCAGCCTGACCAAGCGGGTTGCTCACTGACCGTGATACGGACGTTGATGCTGTAGATGGTCGGTAAGGCAAAATGCGCGGATGTTTCTGTTTCCACAAGTTTTTACGATTCCAGTCAAAGCCCTCATAAAAAAGATGAGCTTTAATACGTGGAATGTCAAAGCGCTGACGGGGATCAAAAACCAAAATGCGGCGTACTAGGTCCTTTAGACGCGATGGAAAGCCGGGCGGAAACCTGTAGTCAAGCTTGACAATTTTTTTAAAAGTGAGGTACTCATTGGCGGCCTTGAATGGAGGCATACCGGCAATAAGCTGGTAAAGAATACAACCAAATGCCCACACGTCGCATTCTTTGCCCTGGACCTTATCAGACAGAAGTTCTGGAGAAACATATTCAGCAGTGCCTACGAACGAGGTGGTGCGGTAATTCTGAGGATACGTGGAAAGTTTGTTCCCCTGAGCATCAACTTCGTTGGCCAGTAGACAAGCCGTACCAAAATCAGTGATTTTCACCCGCATTTTTTCGTCAAGCAAAATATTTTCTGGCTTAAGATCTCTATGAATAACACCGCGAAAATGCATAAACTCAAGAGCGTCAAGAATTTGGGCACTGTAGTACTGAGTACAGATCTCATCGAGCGAGCCCATTTTCTTGATAAGCGAAAGTAGTTCTCCATTGGCTGCAAAGTCGAGAACAAAGTAGAGAGAAGACTCATCCTGAAATGTGTAGTGAAGACTTACAATGCCGGGGTGGTCACGTAGGCGTGACAGCGTGTTCTTTTCAATTTCTACGTACTTGACTTTTCTCTCCTTGATTATGTGTCGTTTGTCGAGAATTTTGATGGCGTAGGTCTGTTTGGTCTGTTTATCAGTCGCGCCAACTACGGTTGAGTAACTACCTATTCCCAGAGTCTTGCCAAACTCAAAGTCTTCAACGCCGCGTTTAATGATATGAGTGGATATAACGTTACCATTTTCATCTTTCTCAGTTTTGACGAGGCGAGCAGCACCCTTTTCTTTCCAATCTTGTTGGCGCTGTTGTTGCTGCTGCTGTTGTAGTGGTTGTTGTTGTTGCGGATGCGAATATGGAGCATTGGGGAGTTGAGAAGCCATTGAGTCGGGGTGCCATGAATGTCGCGAAATGGGTAAAGGCTGCGTAGGTTGAACGTTAAGATTTTGCAATTTCTGAGTCGGTACCTCTGAGGGAGACTTACGATGATACGTGTTGTAGGCGCCGCTGGTGGAGGGAGGAGAAAGAAGAGAAGATGTTGGTGGTAAATTTAGCAAAGGAGGTTTTGGTTTGGCGCTGTTGCCATAAATAGGTGCTGTTACTACTGCTAGGCCAGAGGTGGTGGCACCACTGACACCGGTCTGACCAGATTCACGAGCCATCATGGTGATAAAAAAACAAAAGGAAAAAGTAGCTAAGCGCACTAGAAGTTAGCAACAAGCAAAAAAAGACAGAAAAAAAGGAAAAGAAGGGAATAAAAGAAGGAGTAGAAACGAGTGGTTTTTCTTCTCTGAAATGTTCGAGTATTGTGAAATTTTTTATTATTTTTTATTTTATTTTTGTCTTTGTTGTAGGTTTCCCTTCTTTTATTATTTGACGCTCTCATCGTTTCAGGAAAAATATAAACAAAAATAAATAAAAAGGGCCCTGACAGTACGGCAAAATCAAGTAACAAAAGCGTCATTTAAAATCCAGATCCAATTCTTTTGGAATTCCAGTATAATTTTTGTATTTTTGAAAGTTTCATTTAGCAGTGGATTTTATTAAAAGGCTATATAAAGCTTGTAAACCTCAATTATGGTGGACCACAGACCCGATGTGTTCACGAACTCACATTTGTGACAGTTCACAAGAAATTTATTATACAAACAACAATAACGAAAAATATAATCCAAAAACAGTCAAAATACAAGTTTATCCTTAAAAAATTTATAGAGTTCTTGTATAATTCTTTTCAGTCAGATATTCAAACAATTGCCCTTTTTTTTTGTTATCATATAGTATATGCTTTTCGGATTCCGGTTCTGCCATGGCATCCTTAGGCGCCCACTCAAACCTCGTAAAGCCCACTTTTCTCAAGCTGGTCAAGGCAGACACCACACGAAGACGCCGTTATTTTTATTACCAGTTAAATAAAAGTGATGAAGATGTCGAATCATTGGCAGCTTCTTCAGAGCCTGGCTTTCTTACGAAGGTCGGCTTGTCACGGCAAGATCGTCGCCAGCAGCATCACCAGATGGTGCAAGAAACTGTCATACCGCTTTCTTTGTCATCATCTTCGGCAGTTTCTCCTGATCCAAATCTAGATTTCTCACCCACTATGCCTCTAACTGCCTTGCCTTCGCCACTTAGTGTGATTCACGATAGTCTTCAGCTCCGGCTTGCTGCTTTTACATCAATCAACTCTAGTAATTCTACCATAGATGAGCCTTATTCCTCACTTTCTGTGAGCTTTGTGGGTGAAGAGACTATATGCAACACATTTGCAACAGATAGTCACGAAGAATGGGAAGAACCTGTTTCTACTGTATTGGATGATGACCCGGTCACGGCGTCGCTTGATAAACTTGCTGATTTTGTTGCAACAAGCATTGAACATAAACTTGGTAATATAAGTATTAACGAAAACACTACCACTGATGATACCTGCATAAAAAACTTGAACCTGGCCAAGCTGACAGCTGCTCGCCGCTGCAAAATTCGTGCGGGTGTGAAGCTGTCGAGCCTGTACGGCACACGCTACGTACGCTAGCTAACGACCCAACTTGTCACAAAATTTTTTTCAAGCTTCAAGTCACCTTCTTTCATTTTATTTTTCTCTGGCAATTGATATTATTATCAGTATTACTATTGGTTGTCCTTTTTTTTTTTTGTCAAAAATTATTTTTTCATGTTGGCTTTACTAAAATAGATCATCCTAGACAAGCAGGTCCCAGGCACGACAACATAGTACACTTAAGCGGGTAATTATCTCTCGACTTGCTGTTCTCTTGGGCTTTTTTTTTTTTTTTCTTTCTGGGAAAATGCCTACACATAACAGATTGAAACAAAAGAAAAAAGATTAAAAATCACGATTAGAGAAATTATAGATTTGACTGATGACAAACTTTATCAAACATTTGTTGATATTAAGTGATTCAGCTCATCTAAAGTCCTTTTTATTTGTGATCGAAAAAATAAAAAATAAAAAAACAAACAATATCTTATATGAAAAGAGATTGAATTATATCAATGATAAAAATAAAAAACCAACAAAAACAGTGAAAAAAAGTTTTTTATAATTAAAAGTTGTAGTTACTGTAGTTATAAACCACGACAATCAAGTAATCCCTATAGACAAGTTCAAAAAAAAGTGGCTATTAATGCGCTCTATAGAGATTTATTGTTCTCTGGCTCATTTTTCTTTGCTAGTTTTAGGTGCCGGTGATTTTGTCAAAACTGGCATTTCTGGTAAATGAGTTACTGGTGATAGCGTTGTTGGAGAGGATATTACTTCTGCTGTTGCAAACGGTACATTTGGTTCTGTTGATGCAGGGGGTGGTTGCTCTTCATCATCATATGGACCCAACAATTCCAAAATCACATCTAAACATTGTTAGCAAAAAAAAAAAAAAAAAAAAAAAAAAAAGAAAAAAAACTCACCCTTGAGTTTCTGAAATACCACCGGTTTAGACAAATATTTTGTGAACCCAGATTCTTCACACTTGTCTACCATGTCAGACATAACATACGCACTTAGCGCTACTATGGGGATGGGCACATTGCCGCGTGCTGTTCCTGCTTCTATCTGTTTAGTTTCCCACGCCCTGATTTCCTTGCAAGTTTGAAACCCGTCTTTTCTAGGCATATCCAAATCACACTAAGAAAAAAAAAAAGAGTTAGATATAGAAAACAACAATCAAAAAAAAAAAAAATAGAATTACTTACCAAAATAAGGTCATAATAACCTGAGTCGCGGGCAAAAAGCTTGTTAGTACAATCTTCTCCGTCAGTTGCAATATCGCAATCCAACCCAGACTTGCCAAAAAATTTGCCCATAACTTTTTGGTTGATTAAATTGTCTTCAGCAAGAAGAACACGATGCTTTTTATGACGCACAAATGTGCCAATGGTTTTAAAAATATCTTTTTGGTTTTCAAGGACGCGCTGTGCAATTTCCATCTTCATATCTTGACTAGCCTCACGCTCTTTAGATGGATCAAAAACAAGACTGTAACGACTAGGCTTAAGGGGTTTGTAAAGGATTGTGATTTTGGCGTAATTGTGGTATTTTTGTGTAATACCGGCAAAAATTTCAGGACGCTGTAGAGGTGTCGACAAAAGTACAATCTCAACAGGTTTTTGTCTCAGTCGCTTTTGACTTTTTGTGGCCATTAACTCAATCACCTGGTTGGTAGCTTGAATAGCCTCTTTTACGTCTACCACATTGATAATGACATGAGTCCATCGCTCACTTGCAACAGTCTTCTCAGACGATTCCAACAGTTTTTTCATATCTTTAGTAACTGTGCACCGACACTTTTCTGGGTCAGCCACAGTCTTGCGAATATGATGTACAATGCTTATAGCAGCATATTTAAGTGAACAAACTATAAGTATATCAAGATCCTCGCAGTTTTCTGGTGTGTTCATAATCATATCGCTAGATGACGCGTTAACTGCCTTGTTCATATCTTCTGGTGACGGGCCATCGTCATCAGTTGGAACTTTAATTTTACAAGTAAACACAAACGTGCTTCCCTTGTCTTTTTCACCCTTGCAGGTCAAATTACCGCCATGGAGCTGAATGAGCTGTCGAGAAATAACCAAACCTAAGCCCGTTCCAGAAGAATTATTTTGCGGCATAGACTTTAGCTGCGAAAACGGCTTGAACATGCGATTTTCATCCTCTGTTGTGAATCCGCGACCAGTATCAATAACCTCAAAACGCAAGATTACTTCACCATCAATAGTTGATTGACTGCATCGTGTAAAAACCTCTCCTTGATCAGTGAACTTGATTGCGTTGCCAATAACATTTAGCAAAACCTGACGCAGTCTAATTCGGTCACCGCAAACCCAGATAGGCACGTCGCTTTCAACAACGTAATTAAGCTCTAATGACTTAGAAATAGCCATTGAACTCAAAAACTCATTTGCCTCTTCTACCAAGCGTCGAACATGAAACCAGCTGTTTGTTAAAGTCATCTTGCCCGACTCAACTTTAGAAAGATCAAGAATGTCATTAATGACCATTAGCAGCGCGTCAGAACTACTAGAAATTGTGTGACAATAATCAAGCTGTTCTTCTGATAATTTGGTATCTAGCAAAAAACTGACCATGCCAGAAATTCCAATCAATGGAGTCCGAATTTCGTGAGACATGTTAGACAAAAATCGTGTTTTAGATTCAATAGTGCGTTGTGCGGCGTCTTTTGCCTCTTGAAGTTTTTCTTGAATTTGTTTCTGGTTGTTGATATTTGTGCACGTTCCAAACCAGAGACTCGAGTCCTTGCCGCTGCCACCAATGCAGGTATACGTAACCAAGTGCCAATTATATTCATTGTTTTTGTTTAGTAGTCGCGCCTCAGTATTTTGGGGTGATGGGCCTAGAGGATCGAGTTTAAGAGCAGCTAAAAATGCATCACGATCATCTGGATGGATTCGATTAATGTACTGAAATCCATATGTTTCTTCCTTAGTACAACCTGAGTAGTTAAACCAGGTGTTATTAGCATACACAACGCCATTATGCGGGTGGACAGTAAACACAATAATAGGCGTAGCATCGGCAAGAATTTTGTACTTGTGATCGCTGGCAGTTTCCTCAGCACGCCGAAGCGCTTCTTTTTCAGCTTTTCGTTGTTTGTGAATATCCATCATTGAACCAAGCCAGTGAGTAATGGCGCCTTTGTCATCTCGCAGTGGAACTACCCTACTGTAGGTTGCTCGGTACCGACCATCAAATCGTCTCACACTTACAACCATACCTAGAGACTCACCCTTACGAAAACATTCTGCCCATGATGCAATATACTCATCGCGTTCGTCGGGGTGGATCGAATCGTGCGGGTTTTGAAAAAATTCTTCGGCAGATTGGCCACGATAGGCAAGAGTTCTGTTACTAACCCATGTAACTTCGCCGTTCACTGGCTCGAGAGTGAATACTTGTACAGGAATTGCGTCTATTATAGTCCGCAGTAATCTACTGCTAGGAACTGCACGTTCAAAACCATGACTATTTCTACGCCAGTGATAATAGTTACTACATTGAGTTGTGTTTTGACTCAATAGGTTGGTCATAGTTGGGGGTTTGTAAGAACCGAGGTCGGAAGATGATTGACTAATTTCTGGTAAAAAGGATGCGCCGTGCGATTGAAGCTTGACATGTGATCGAGTACGCGTGTGGCGGCGCATCGGCCGCATTTTGGTCAACATATTAGGTGGTGTGGTACTAATTCCAGAATGGTGAGACTGGTCGTCAGTGATTGACTTGTCTGACCTTAATGTATCAGAGCTGTTTCGTTTTTTAGGTGAGCGCGGATAAACGGATGAGGCAAGTGATCTGATTCCGTGTACAGAGTTGGCAAATCGCCTACTTCCCATGCGTAATGTTGGATTCTGCATGAAAGAAGAATGAGATTTAGTAAATGATGCAAGCTGCGCTGTCAACCCTGCATGGATAGATGCTTTCATGAAACCAATGGCGATGTGCGGAGATAGACTTTTTAGAAGCTTTTGTAGATCTTGTGGATATGGAAATACAGGCGACATAATAGATAGAATAGCTATTGGTGAGACAGTGTTTTTTTGAAATGGTGACTTACTGATTTTGGTATCAGCGTCTAAAAAATTCTTACTAGGTACAACAAGTGGAATATGAATAACCGTTACAGTGTTGTCGCAACCCACAGAACTTTGAGGCGGAAAATTTTTAAATGCATCTGCAAAGTTGAGAGTGAGCTCCAAAACTGACTTTGATTCATCTTCTTCGGTTTTAAACGCAGAACTCATCTCTTCGTTGCCAGATTTAAAAAAGTTGTAATCTGAGGCTGGTTCCCGCACTGCTGGTGACGTAGCATACGAGTTAACCCAAGGTGAGTAAATAGATTGCTCAGACTCGACATATTCGCAGTTGATATCGTTTGAAGTAGTATATTTTCTTTGTAATAAAACTATAGATTTAGTATCTAAAACATTTACTACACCTTGGGCATCGATAAGAGGATCTTTTTCATATTCCAGCGGACTAAACTTATCAAATATCAAGACGTGTCGGTTGGGCTGGTGGGATGAATAAAGTGAAGTTGGGCGTGAACCAACATTTGAATGCAAATCGTTGAAGTCTGATAGAAATATCTTTGAATCTGTTGAGCGTCGAGTTTTAAGAGAGTTTGGAGATGAACGTGGAAAGTCCTTCGGTGGTAAGGGTGGAGGGGACAATTCGGACTCTAAATGATGAGCATTTTTTGTCGCAAAAAGCTCAGATGTAGAATCAACTGTATTAGAAGCATCATCTCCCTTGACTTTTGAGATTTTTCTAGAGAAAGAAGGAATACGTTTTAAGCCAGACTTTGATAGTTTACGAGATAGCGAAAATTTCTGCCGAAACGATGTGTGGGTGTCTTCAAAAGGCGAAATTGGTCTATCAGAATCGGCCGATGTAGCTTTAACAGAGGAGATAGATGGTAAAAAACATGTGTCGGCTTGAGAAAATGTGGAATCGACCCCAATATCGTTAGAGAAAGTTTTTTGGAGCGGCAACGCTCTAGTCGGTAGTTTTGGTAAATTTTCGACATATGGCTGAGGAACCGAATCTTCATCCGTGTACCAATTTTGGTCGTCATCTAGTATACTTTGTTTTTGATCTAGTGAGTGTAGCAGACCCGACGAGGAAGACAGGGGCCATTCTAATGGTGTGTTGGTTGTTGAATCTCTAGAGTTTGTGTAGTTAAGCGATAAGTGTTGGTCCCGAGGATGTTCTGCCTCAAAAGAGTTCTCACGAGACTTGCTTGCAAGCGATGGGTTGACAGAAATAGGCGTGTGTTTGTTCCAAACTGCCTTTAGAGCCCAAGGCACAGCAATGATGTCGGTAGGATCAGTTGGGATAGATAATGATGCCCGGGATGTGTGACAATACTGGTCTAGAACAGTTGTGAGAGAGTTGAAAAAGGACTCAAACTCAAGATCCAGACTGACCGCCAAAATCAAATCGTTTAAAGAAGGAGCTGTAGAAGTTTCGTCAATATTTGGCATTGTTCTGTGGTAAAGAGTCGGTGATGGCAAAAAAAAAAAAAAAACAATGAATGAAGGGAAAACAGAGAAAGTAGATTTACATTTTTTGTTTAGAAAGTCTCAAGATTTGGGTGATGTCATTAATGTTACATTTCTTTTTCTGGGTGTCAAATAAATACATGAGCTTTTAGACTTGAAATAATTTGCAAATTATGTTTGAAATATTAAGTTTTAAATTTTCAAACGATAGCAGTTTTTTTTTTTTTTCCTGATCAACTTGTAAGAATTTCAATAAGAATCATTAGTTTTTCAATTCAGATGCGGAAGTCAATAAAAATATGTAATATAAGAAATAAATCTACGATTTAAAATAGAATTAACAATCTTTTATTAGTAAAATATACAAAAACAATGAAATTAATAAAACAATAAATACTAGAGAAGGGCCAGATCGGCAAAGCTTGAATCGCAGATGTATACAAGTGGTAAAAGAAACAAAAAATCAACATCTTTACTCGAAGCATACTAAAAGTAGTCGTTTCGAGTCCTTGACAGACGGATAAAAGTAGTATAACTATTGAAACCAGCTTGCCAGCAAATTGGCCTTTCAGTTTTCAATATTAGGAGTGTCTAAATTTTTATTTGCCCTTCGCGGCGTTCTTCTTGGCCTGCTCCTTTTTGGCAGACTTAATCAAGACAGAGCCAATGAATGAGCCGACCAATGCAAAGGCAAGCAAAAGAAGAATGACAGGAATGCGAATAGCCCATTCTCTTGCGGGGAAAAATGCATAAATAGGACACGACTCGTCGATGAAGGGCAGGATGAAGGTCCAGGTGGTGTAGTAAACGAAGACAACAGTAGCAACGGTGAGCATGCCAGCACCAATGAGTTTATCCACGGACTGAAACGTTGTTAAGACAAGAAAGAATTTACGTATATAAAAATGACTTAATTGACTTACCATTATTTTATTGCAGGTTATGAAAACAAAAGAAAATATTTGAAAGAAGATTGAGGCTGGAGGGGATGAAGAACGTAAGCGTTTGTGAAAAAAAAAAAAAAGGTGGGAAGAGAAAAAAGAATCGGAAAGGGCCAACCTGTTCAGTTGAAAGTGGGACAGTGAATGTAATAAAACAAGGGATTATCACTAATATTGAGACTAATATGTGATATAGTTGTTAGTACTTGAAACAAATTTAATTCATGTTATATGTGTTTTGTTTTAAAATAGAAAAAAATTGTTTAGGATTTCCCATTCAAAAACTCTTTTTGTGTCCACGTCAAATCCAGAAACCACACACCTTTTCGAACTCGGAACTCTGCAGATCCGGGAAAGCTCCCGAAAAAAAAAAAAAGTCTCGACCTGCTTTATTACAAATATTTTTACTGCCGCATCTTTCTTCGTAATGATAACTAATACCTGGTACTCTATAGCACCTTGTTATGTCTATTCCTAGGAAAATTTAGGCATTGTATGTCAGTACTTTCGTTCATTGGTAGGAAGTTGTGATGTTTTTGATTTCCAAAAAAAAAAAAAAAAAAGAAAAAAAAAATAGATCCGACTCGGGCAATTGAGAAAATGACAACGGCCGACTTTTAACCTGTTAAACAGTATACAAGTTAAACCAAACTACGTGAATTTTTCAGAGATGAGAAGTGAGAGAACAAAACCTTTTTTTTTTTACTCTCACAAGCAATCATAAAAGCTCAATTGCAACAAATTTAAAATGAAATACTCTGAGATATTTTCGTATGACGTTGTATGATGTATTTTCAATTGCAAACAAAATCTTAAGGAAATATTTCGAGATATTTCGGTATGGCTTTGTGAGAAGTATTTAAATTACAAAGTTTACGGCCTTGTATCTGAAAAGACAATTGATTGAATCCGAAAAAAAAAAGAATGAAAAATAAAAAACTACAATGATAGTAATAAATAATCACAGTATCCTTTGCTTGAGCGCAATTGAGTGGTTAATGTTCATGTGCCGCCACTATATAATACTATGCCATACCGGTGCGTGGCACAACAAGCTGTGTGCATTTTGTTGGCCAGTAATATTCGCAAAGAACCGACGAGACAAAATGAAGACTTTTAAACAAAAGCAAAAGAGGTCCGAGATTGAAAACGATAATTGTAAAAGCTGCAGGGACATATGCGTTCATTTCTCGGTGCATGACAAATATAATCTAAGAGCCCGTGACGCTCATATCTGTTGCCCGATCCTGTCGTATTGCGCGGGTATTAGCCAATTATAAATGCAAATCGCGATGCTTCGTCGTCCACAACGAAAAAAAAAAAAAAAAAAGCAACCTTTCGTTTCTCTCTCCCAAAACAAACCCAAAATAAAAATAACAAAAAAGTATTTAAACCAGCCAATGTTTCTCTTTCTTTTTTCATACCTTTTTTTCTTCTTCTTTTTCTTTTGACCATTTTTTCTCATCATAGCTACCAACAATGTCTCTCTCAATTGCCCGTAACGCGCTTGCTCGCTCTTTTAAGCCCGCTTTTTCCACTACTGCCGTCCTCGCTCGTGGTAAGGCTACTCTCCCCGATCTCGACTACGACTTTGGTGCCCTTGAGCCCTTCATTTCTGGTCAAATTAACGAGGTTCACTATACCAAGCACCACCAGACCTACGTCAACTCTTACAACGCTGCTCTTGAGAAGATTGAGCAGGCTCAATCTGTTGGAGATATCAAGACCCAGGTCGAGTTGACTAATGTCATCAAGTTCCACGGTGGTGGTCACATTAACCACTCTCTTTTCTGGAAGAACCTGGCCCCCAAGTCTCAGGGTGGTGGTGAGCCTCCTGCGGCTGACTCTCCTCTTGGTAAGGCCATCTCTCAGTACTACGGTAACCTTGACAACCTGATTGGTAATGTCAACACCAAGCTTGCTGGTGTTCAAGGCTCCGGCTGGGCCTGGATTGTTAAGAACAAAGAGAACGGTGCTCTTGAAGTTATTACCAAGCCCAACCAGGACATTGTCGATGGTCCTCATATTCCCATTGTCGGCATTGACGCTTGGGAGCACGCCTACTACCTGCAGTACAAGAACGTCAAGGTTGACTACTTCAAGGCCATCTGGAACGTTATTAACTGGCAGGAGGCTGAGAAACGTTTCTCTGCCTAAGTTTTAAAGCGCAATGTAATAACAACTTACGTAATTTACTAGTAATTAATGAGATCTTATTGGTAATCAACATGTTATGATTGGTAATAGCTTAGTAAATTTGGATTTATATAAAGAGATTAAAATATGGTGGTTGCGATAAGTAGAGAAATCTATTCCATACACCAAATGTGTCGGGTCCAAAGCCTCAAAAAACTTTTTTTTTTTTTTCAGTCATCGACCACTGACCAAGCACTCCTTTTTTTTTTTTTTTCTTTCCTCTTTTTTTTTTTTTCTTTCTTTCTTGTCTCGTTTTTATTCTTTCTTAAAAAAACCTGTCTCCAATATTATCATCACCGTTATTACCATTGACAACCATGGCTGAGCCCCAAACTAAGGAGATTGAAAAGGCCGTTGAGGGCATTAACCTTGAAGAGCAGTCCACACAGAAAAAGTCGGCAGAACAAAAAGTCACACCCTGGGATGTTGAGGGCGCCGTTGTTGATGGAAAGACCGTCGAAATCGACTATGACCGCCTCATTAAAGACTTTGGTACCAAAAAGATCACTCCTGAACTTCTTGCACGCTTTGAACAGGTGACTGGTCATAGACCGCACCATTTCCTGCGTAGAGGCCTGTTTTTTTCAGAGCGCGATCTTGGCCGCATTCTGGACCGCGTTGAGCAAGGTAAGCCATTTTTCCTGTACACCGGCCGCGGTCCCTCGAGTGGCTCTATGCATTTGGGTCATGCCATTCCTTTTGCTTTCACCAAGTGGCTGCAGGAAGTGTTTGATGTACCTCTTGTTATCATGCTTACGGACGACGAGAAATTCTTGTTCAAACAATCACTTACTATTGACGACGTAAAGAAGTTCACTCTTGAAAACGCCAAAGATATTCTTGCTATCGGATTCGATTTGAAGAAGACGTTTTTGTTTTCTGATCTGCAGTACATGGGTGGTAAATTCTACGAAAACGTTGTGCGCACTTCGCGCCAAATCACGACGTCAGTTGCCCGCTCAGTGTTTGGTTTCCAGGACTCAGATAATATTGGACGCGTGCAATATCCGGCCATTCAGATTGCTACCAGTTTCTCAAACTCATTCCCGCATATTTTCGGAGCGCAGAAGGATATTCCGGCTCTGATTCCGTGCGCGATCGACCAGGATCCTTACTTCCGATTGTGCCGTGATGTGGCATCTAAGCTCAAGTACCCCAAGCCTGCCCTACTCCACGCCAAGTTTATTCCTGCGCTGCAAGGTGCGTCTTCTAAGATGTCAGCAAGTGTGGCTACAAGCACAATCTACCTGAGCGATACACCCAAACAAATTGAGAACAAGATCAAGAAACACGCTTTCAGTGGTGGTCGTGCTACTCTCGAAGAGCAGCGTGAGTTTGGTGCCAACCCTGATATTGATGTTGCTTACCAGTACATTTCGTTTTTCCTTGAGGACGACGACGAGCTTGAGCGCATCTACACCGAGTACAAGGCTGGCAAGCTTCTGACGGGTGAAGTCAAGGCTATCTGTGCCAAGGTTGTTAATGAGTTTACAGCTGAGTTCCAGAAGAACCGGGCTACTATCACGGACGCAACTGTGGCAGAGTACATGAACACAAACAGAAAGTTTGAGTGGGACGGTGGTAAGAAGACCTCTCCAGTACAACAGTAGACTATATATATAAAATTAAAAACTATGTATGTATATCAAAATTTTGTTAAAAAAAAAAAGAGAGAGAGAAAGGGAGAAATGATATATTTTTTATTATTATTTTAAACTAGAATATGTGATATTGTGATATTTATATTCTGAATTTGTATTCAAATTGGTATAATGCAATGATATTATATAACTTGTACTCGGCTACAGAGGGACTCAAATCTCATGATTATAATAATACTGGTATTAGTTTTGATTTATTACCAAATTCTTAATAATGATATAAAAAAAAAAACCTGAAAAATAATTGATTTATAAAGTTTCATATTGTTGCCGTTTGAATTAAAAAAAAAAAAAAAGAAAAATTATGTGAAAATTTGAAAAAAATTAATAAAATAATTATAATTATGAAATAATAAAAAAAAAAAAATAATGAATTGATAATAATAATAATAATAAATAATGAAAATATAAAAATAATATTTTAAACGGTAAAGATGTCAACGACAACAATAAAGGAATAAATTTCTATTGGCTCATCACTAAACAACCCTCGGGATCACGAAAAAAAAAAGTACACAAAAAGAAAAACTATCAATAAAAAAAAAAATACTTGTTTACCTTGAAAGCCATAGAACTATAACACGGTCAAACCTGGTTTGATCTATGAATCATAGGTAATCAAAATGAACAAAAGAAAAAAAAAATTAATAATAATTTCATAATAATAAAAAGGGTCGGTTAATTAACTGTTGATCTTTACATTCGTCATCATAAATGGGATTTTTTTTTTTTTTCCTGTCCTGACTTGTTATTTCTCAGTATGAGTTTTATTTTTTTTTTCTTTCCCTTTGAACTTAGCGCAAATTAGAGTAAGATGACATTTAAGGGTAGCCGTTAATTTCAATGTACTTTACTAAGTCTTCGATGGTGATAGCCTTGATGTTATGCTGCTTGGCAAAGGCAAGGCAGTCGTCGCGGCGGGCCATCAGACCGTCTTCCTCACGGACAAGCTCACAAATGACGGCAGCAGGCTCAAAGCCCACAAGACGACTGAGATCAACACCGGCCTCAGTGTGACCACGGCGCTTAAGCACACCGCCTTCGACAGCGCGCAACGGGAGCAAGTGACCGGGCTTCAAGAAATCCTCAGAGCGGGTAGAAGGATCCGCAAGCTTAGATGCAGTCAGGGCACGATCGTGTGCCGAAATTCCCGTGGTGGTATTCTCAATGAAATCAACGGTAATGGTGTAAGCGGTACCGTGGCGGTCGCTATTATTCTTCTTGTTGGTGTTAAGTTCAGACATGAGGGGCAGCTCGAGACGGTCGGCAATGCTGTTTGCAATAGGGGCACAAACGTAGCCAGAGGAGTAGCGCACGAGAAAGGCCATTTTCTCGGTAGTGATGGCGCTAGCAGCAATGATGAGGTCGCCCTCATTTTCACGAGACTCATCGTCTAGAACAATAAGAAACTCACCGTTCTCTAAAGCAAAAAAAAAAAGGGAAAACGATATTAGTTAATACTGTTGATTCGGCTGTTGAATGGGAGAGAGGGGTAAGTTAGCATACTGTAGGCCTCGAGGGCGTCTGAAATGGGATCAAAGAGATGTGCGTTAACAGTCATAGTTTTTGCGATATGCTAGATATTATATATGCGAAAAATAAATAAGAATTTGGCGTGAAAATAAGTAGAACGAAAGAAGGAAGAAAAAAGAAAAAAATAAAGGTAGAAAAAAGAGAAATGGGATCAAAAAAAAAAAAAAAAGAGAAGTAAGTTGATGATTTTTATAATCCAAAAAAAAAAAAAAAAAAATCAAGTAAACCTGGAGAACCAACGGTAATAAATTTTTAAAAATTAAATAAATAATAATGAAATAGATTTAATAAATATAGTAAATAAAACAAAGCCAAATATTAATATCTAAAAAAAAAACAAAGAGTTAAAAATAATTAAAAAAAAATGTGATAGATCATAATAAGTTAGAATAAATTATGATAAACTACGATAAATTATGATAAATTGTGACAAATTGTTATAAATTATGATAAATTATTTCTCTTCGTGGTTTTCGTGGGGGAATACCACTAGTTAGCAGCTTTTACTAATGTTGGCTGATAAAAATAAATAAAAAAAAAAAATAACAAAAATTTTTTTGCGTGTGGAATTTTACTCAGCCGAAAAAAAAAAACAAAACAAAAAAAAAGATAATTTCTTTTTCTAAAAATACTGTATATATAATAATAATAATCTCAACACGTCAGTGCCTTTTGTAACGGCTAATGTATGTCCAACCTTACTCAGCAATACAAATCTGTTGCATACCATAAGAATCGTTTATTTCTCACGTTAACTCTTCGATGAGATTAACCATTTTTATAAATATTTTGGTCATCAAAAGACAATCAACAATAATAACATATTTTATATACTTATTTTATCATTTAATAATAATGAAAAAAAAAAAAAAATTCAAGTAAATAAATAACTAAATAAACAAAATAAATAAATAAATAAAACCATTTTAACTCATTGTTTTTTCTGCTTTTCCTGTTTACCTCGTTTCGGTCCTCTGCGAATCTTTTGCATCACATCTACAACAACTACATCGTCTTCATCATCTCCGACAACTTCTTCTTTTCGAGCCGTAGAATTTCCATCACTGTCAACTCTAGTCTCACTAACATCTGAATTCAGCTTAATCTTACTGCTCTCATTATCACTCTTTCCTAAAGTCGCATCTTCGTATAGCTGACTCTTTAGAATTAAAGATTTTTTTTGTTTTTGTTGCTTTTGTTGCTGCTCTTTAGTGTCCTTCTTTTCAATTTGCTTCTGTAGTTCTTCCGGATTCTGTTGGTTTGATTCTTTTTTTGTATCCTGTTGTTGATCCTGTTTATTCTTGCACATTATGATCTCACTTTTCAAAATACCTCGCTTTTTGGCAATCATCGACATGTCCCACATTCGTAACAGTTCATTAATAACCACTTGATTTTTGCTATCCATGGTCTTCATAACCTTTGCCATCAGCTCGACAATCTTGGTAGGTTCCATTAAAAACCGTTCAACATAATGAATTAAGTACACTCCACAGTCGCAAAAATTGTTTTGCTGAGGCACATCCACCTGTTTGGTAACAATCCTCTGTTTGTCAATTGTGATATTTAGCTTGTCAGATGCCTCCTTACAAATGTAGTCCTTCAGGTTTCGACTCAGTACTGTATAGTTGCGAGACTTGAATGAATCAAGAATAAAAATTACACAATTATCCTCAACTGAAATCTTTCTAGTACGAGCAACTTTAGGTGTAGACTCCTTGGCAGACCGCTTAGTGTATACGCGAGTTCCTTTTCTAGTAACTCTCGTAAACACCGGTTCATCGGAAGATGCTTTAGATTCGCTGAAATTAGAAATTGCGGGCACATCCGCTTCAATTTCGGCATCTTTTAACTGGAATACAGTTGATTCAGCAGCATTCGGCTCGCCGTCTTGTTCACCTGGGGGTGATTGGCTAGTTGTTGAATTGTTGGGATTGTCATCAAAAATTACCGGGGACTTTTTTAAACCAGCCTTTGATTCAGCAGTTTTTTCATTATCATTCTCTGTTTTTTTTTCTTTCAAAAGCGCTGGCAAATTGTATATGATCGCCAAATACCAATGCATTTTTGTGTTGATAGGAACAATGACGTATTTCATCTTAAACAGATCTATCTTAGTGGTCCAAGTCCTGACAAAATCATACCCCACGTTGCCGTTGGTGTCTCTCCTTGCAAGCTTTTCATAAAAAAAAGTATTAAAAATGTAAACAAGTTTGGCTAGATCTTCGTTGGCTTTCATTGTAAGCTGGTGATAATATTTTAAATAAAAGTTAATCAACGTATCATTCAAGTATTCTCCTTCATTAAGTTTGATGAAATCATCCGCTGTAATATCGTGTCGTTTGTTGTCGTCAAAAATAAACTGAAAAGGGGTAGCAAATAACGTTTGATACTGACTCTGCATAACCTTGTCAGATCGTAATTTTTGTACTCTTGACGATGGTGGTCTGCGCGAAACAAAGAGCCCTCCTTTTTTGTTTACCTCGCTTGATTCCTTGACATTAACGTCCTTTTTTTTGCCCGAAAGTTTGGTATTTTCGTGGATTAGCGATGGAGATTGATCTAACATAGTTTCATCTACTACATTTTCCCTCAAAGTTAAAGATGATATTGTGCCATCTTTAGTCTCAGCCGTTTGGTTTAACGCGGAAATTATTCCAGATACGTTAAACGGTACGGCTGAGTCGGTATTATCATTGAGGACTACTGTAGATTTGTCTGAAGTTGCGGTAGATTTCAAATCAACAATCTTCGAGTTTGTGGCTTTCTCAAGCTTTTTCCTTGACTGCATCATGTCAGGAACTAAATTAAGCTCTTTATTGGTACGAATAATAAAACTTTCAACCTGAGTGCGAATCTCATCGTAATTGGGCCCACCAGGAAAAGATTCCGTCAAGGAAACTTCAGAATCAAGTAATGGTAAACTGTTGGAGAATTGTTTTGTCTTTTTCAAAGACTCAATTAACTCCAATTGTTCTAAAGCTGTGGGACGGCGAGAAACACGGAAACCCCGATTTAGCTTCAATGGTACATCAGATGCTGGGTTTGAAGATTCAGACAAATTGAGTACAGTCGTCTTAATGTTTTCGGAAAAACTTGAGGAATTATGGTTTTTAAAAGAATTGACCGGAACGCGATCCGAAACATCCGAAGAAGCACTGACATCAGATATAACAACGTCGCTTTCATAGCGATGGTCTTGACTGGTGGTTTTATGGTTTTTCAAGTCAAAATCATTTTTCTCAACATTTATTTTACTGTTTTCATCAAATGACGGCTCGGTAGCCTTTTCAGTTTTAGAAATTGATAAGGATGCAATTCCAATTTTAACAAGAGCATCAGGACGTGATGATTGGTTTGCTAATGATTTATCTGCAGATTTGAAAATGTCTTCCACAGTTTCCGTTTTCAACAATTCTTTGGTGTTTTGAGTAATATCGGACGATGGGGTGAAAACAACAGGCAGAGGAAGAGCTTCCGGCTTTGTACTGTCCCTCAAAGTTCGTAAAACATCGATTTCATCTAACTTTTGCGCAGCTCTGGAATTCTTTTTAGGTGTTGTCCCATACTTGGCAAAGGTATTGCGATTATTCAAAGTTTCAAAAACAGGTCTGCCGGGCAATTTTTTCACAATTTTCCTTCTGGGCGATTTTTCTGCAGAAACTGTTTGTGCAGAAACTTGTGCTTCAAATGAAACTTCCGTAGAAGTTATATTTTGCACGGATAAGTCAACAGTTGCTGTGGGATTGTGATCTTGAACCAATTCTTGAACATCATCTTCCATGCCAGTAATCGGTAATGAGTTGAGAGAGGGAGGGTTCTTAATGCTTATTTTCCGTTTAGCTGAAGAAGTTTTTCTTGTAGCTTTGGGAGTCCGTTTAGTGGTAGCAACCAAAGAAGTTTCAGAAACTTTGGAATGAGTTGTATCGTCTGGATTAGCAGGGGTTTCCAATGTTTCATTCTGGGTTTTTTGATTAGAAGAATTTGCCGGAAATAAGGGAACAGACGGTGCTAGTTGAAAATTAGTTAAATCCTTAACATCAGTAGAATGAAACGGTTCAATAGAAATAGATGAAACGATTATAGATTCAATCTTTTCAGACGTATTAACTTTTTCATCAATTATTGACTTGTCTGTAGTTGTAATCGTCTCAGAACTAGGAGCTGGAAACTCGAGCTTAACAACTTCACCAAAATTTTCGCTAGAACTGCCAGCTGATAAACTAGAAGAAGGCTTATCAGTATCTGTAGTATGTGTGACCATAAAAATTGGAACTGGAGCAGCAACAGTCAAATTAATTGAAGGTGATGTTTTCAAAGCTTTATTATCACTTTGATTCTTATTTCTGAAAACACTTCTAAAACTTTGCTTCCGATTAATCGCTGAAGCAGGTAATGCTTTCAGCATTGCTTCCCTTACAGAGATGCGCTGAGGAACCTTAACTATAGAAGATTCGGATTTCTCAAGTATGGAACCAACCTTCGAGTCTGGATTCTTAGAAACCATTGGTTTCACACTCACTGATGGTACTGAAACAGTTTCTGGAGTAGACTGAATTTTCTTTCCTAAAATGTTGAACTGAGATTCTTCAAGTTTCATTTCCATTTGCGTAACAGAACGGTCAGACTTTGCAGGTTTAAGGTTAACTTCGGCCTCTGAAATAATAGAAGATGATTTTAATCCAACATCTTTTAGTACTGGCAATCGTGATTCAAATACAAATAAATTTGACTTGTTATCTGAATCAACTAGTTTAGTTAACTGTGATGGAGCGTCAACCTCACTTAGTAATGACAAATTAGAGTTAAAATTGATAGTTTTATCATAAGTCATATCATCAGTTACAGACAGTGAGTCAATGACTTGTAATTTGGTTTCTGACATAGCACCAATTTTAGGGTCAATATTTGAGTTTTCAGCTGAAAAAGTAGACTGTGTCTCATTGGCATAAGAATTAGGTTGACCATATTCAAGTCCATTTGAATCTTGTTGTATTTTAGATGTAAAGATATTTTTGGATTTAGAACTAGTATCAAGTAAATCGTGGTTTGTGATGTCATGAGTTACCTCATTGAGATCAATACTTATCGCCTCTGCTTCTTGTGACGTCACAAGAGTCATATCAGATTTATGCAACTTAGAAGTATCTGGTTTATGTTTTAATGTATCAACCCCAGATAAATCCAGACTAGAATCAGGTGAAATAGTCTTAACGTGAATAGCGGCTATAGAATCAGAATTAAGAGAAGAAACCAAAATATTCTTATTGTCAACAAATTTAGTTGTCAAAGAACATGATTCAGCATCAGAATTCTGGACTTTGATACCATTATCATTAGACTCAAGAGTGTTGGGTTTAAAATTGCATGAACTATTTTCTGAAGAATCAGATTTTTCAACCTCCGTACCTTTTGTAATAGTAATAACAGATTCAGTCTCAGACATTTTTAATTGTTCGTTCACTTCAGAAAATTTTCGTTCATTAATTTGTTTGTTGGAAATCTGAAATTTAGCCACAGTTTCATCAATTGTCGTAATATCTGCAGTCAAAGATTCATCTTTCGTAGAAACAGGTTCAATATTATGCTCATTCAAAAGCGCAGTAATAGGTAAAGTATTAGTTACACTGGAAGCTTTTCCAGTTGCCTTGTTAACAAGCCTAAAACCAGTTTCGTCAATGGGCAAAGCTTTAGCATTAGCACTAACTGATGCAGGCTTAGTAGAATCATTATTAGCTGTAAGAGCAAGCTTAGAAGTTTGCGAGCGAGTAAGCCGAGGGAAAGGTTCAGCAATCAAATGACTGTTAATCTTTCTACTTGATGGATTAGACTTTGAAGATCTTCGTCGTACAGAGACAGCGGCAGCTGGTTCAGACTCAACAACTTTTTCAACTTTTGCTTTAACTTTTGACTTAGATGAACCATTTTGATTTATCTTAGATATGATATCCTCTTCAGGTTTAACATCAACATCAAGCTTTGTCGATTCACAAGAAAGTATATCATTCTTCATCGTAGCGGGCTTGGTGCCTGATTTTTGAATATTTTTCTTAGACATTTTTGCCGAGTTATTAAGTAAACTGATATCATCAAACAAAATTTCCTTTATTGTAGCGTCAGGCGTTGGCTCCATCAAAGATGTCTTTTCTGTATCTTTTAAATTAACGGCTGCTGATTTGGCAGTTTTAGAAACACGGGGGTGAGGTAGAGATTCAGAAGATTTCCCGTCCGATTTTTCAACGTAAGAAATTATCTTCTTTTTTCTAAGAACACGAGTATTTCTAGGTGGTGTGATAGCCCTTTTGCGAGCAAACTTTAGCGTTACGATAAGACTTTTCTTATCATCATTGCAATTAGATACACCAGCTTTAATTTCAGGTAAATTTTGAGATAAAATTTGTGGTGGAAGCGCTTTAGTTTTAATTTCAGATGCTGCTAAAATTATAGAAAAACTGTTAGTTTTATAAAACATTTAAAAATAAAATCTTATAAAACTTACTGTTCTTTTTATCTTTTTGATTCACTTTTTTGTCTATCACAGAATTAGTCTCCAGTGATGGTGCTTCAATAACTAAATTTTAAAATCGTTGTTAATAAATGAAAATATTAATAAAAAGAATAAAGAAAACACACCTAAACTTGAGTCAGTAACTGGTAATTCAAGAGATCTCTGTACACACTCAATCGTGTTGGTAGAAGCCAAAGGTACTATCTTTTCTGAAACTGAAGGCTTTTTGATGGATAATTTCAAAGTAAAACCAGCATCTTTAGTAACCGCACAAACTGAAAGATTATTTATTGATGGTATCTGAATCTTTTTTTTTAATGTAGAAAATTCAGTATCGTTAGAAAACTTTTTTTCATTGGTGCTGTTGCCAGTTGAAATAGTCTTTTTTGAATCATTTTTTGAAACAGATAAAGTACATTCAGGGCTAGTCTCGCTAGACTGAGAAGTGACACTAGACTCATTTATCAGGGATGCTAATTTTAGTTTAACTTTGTTTTCTTTAGAAGATTTCAGATTAGTGGAATGTTCAAAAATAGGTTTTGTGATCGTTAACGGCTTGTCTGTCGTTGCCACAAGTAAGTCATTGATATCTCTTGATGTTTTGACGGAATCACTTATAGGAATACTTTTTATTTGAGATTCAGTTGAAAGCATCAAAGATGTACTGATTTTTTTATTAAAAGGAAAAATTGCAGTATTTGAACTGTAAGTAGTTAAGTCAGATTGAGAATTTTTCGGAACATCTATTTGATTGTGATTGATGGAAGATTGATTAACCAAGTCATTAGGACTAAAACCTGAAGAAACACTCTGAGATTGAATAGATTTATCAAATTTAGAAATAGAATTGATTTGTAATTTAGTGCTGGCACCCAAAAAGCCAATATTTTGAGAACTCGTCGAGTTGTAGTTTTTGGCAGTGAGTGTATTCTGAGGTTTGAATCTGTCTAAACGAGCCTGCATTTTCATTTCATCAGCTAACCGTACAGAAGATCCTTTAATAGCTAAATGAGAGATCTTTATATCTGCACTTGCAGTAACCTCC
This sequence comes from Geotrichum reessii, assembly GCA_013305925.1. Classification (NCBI taxonomy): domain Eukaryota; kingdom Fungi; phylum Ascomycota; class Dipodascomycetes; order Dipodascales; family Dipodascaceae; genus Geotrichum; species Geotrichum reessii. The sequence continues at coordinate 42,263 of QVTG01000032.1, forward strand.
GAAGATTTAGCTGCCTTTTTATTGTTGCTGTTTACAGGGGTGGGATAAGAAGTGTCACTATTGTTATTGGTAGGGTTTGTAAATGCGTCAATAAGAGAGTTAAAAACACCACCTTCAGAAAACTCATTTCGGTTGTTGGATTTGCTGGTGTTTGAAATAGTTTCAGAAAGTTTCCGTTTTTTTGAAGACTGTTCATTTGAGTTTGTATGCTGTGCCTCATAGTTAACATTTTTTGGTTGATTTGAATCCCCTATGCAATCAGAAACTTCAGAAACCTTGTGAGCCTCCTTTTTTCTTTGAACTGTTTGGCCTTTGTTTTTTGAATTCTTTTTCTTCAACACAGACTGACTTTTATTAGATTTAACCTCCAAATTTTCGTTTGATAAAATTGAAGAATCAGTTTTATTCAAAACTTCACAAAATTGAAGAGAATTTTTTAAACTAGTATTGATGTTTCGGTGATTAGAATTTTTGGAAGAATCACAAACAAGCTTAGCGAGCCTTGACATGGCTGGGCTGTCATTTGAGTTAACTGTATTGCTTGATTGAAACTCAATATCTACTGAGTCAATTGAACCTTTTGAAAACGGTTTGACTCTAGAAACCAAGTTATCAGTTGATAATTCTGTTTTGGCTGGCTGGCATGAAGCTACATTTTCCGACGTTGTCACTGGTCCATTTGTTTCTGTTTGTGTGCTTGATCCAGGTATAGTCGCTGTTTTTCGCCTAAATTTAATATTTTTGTCAGAAAAATTGGTAGCACTAATGCTTGAATTCAAGGAAACTGCTAAAGGTTGATGGGGCTCAACTTGATGTATTAAGGGTGGGATTTGGTCTGGTTCATTTATTGATAGAGTATGGGATAAGTGTGAGTTGTTTAATAACTGATCATGAGATCTTGGGTAAGCTTGAGCCAGCCCATGAAAATGATTATAAGCATTAAAACAGTTATTTATCTCTTCCATGTTTGGAAAAAGACAATCGCACTGATATATACTTTCAAAATCAAATCTTTTTGGAGTAAAATGAAGCAATAGACGAGTTTTTGAAACAAAATAATCACTAGCAAGAAAAGAAAGCGACGGAGTTCCGTCTGTTGTGAAAACAGTCCAATGTATATTTAGATCAACATCGACTTTGATTCTAATCGAAGTGTTTGCTATCTGTCTCCAGCCGCCATTAGAATCATAAACAGTAACTAACTGTAAGCGATAATAATACTCCTGAGTGAATTCATTAGAATTATAGTAATTGCTTGAAGTAGACTGTAGTGCTGAATTTAAGTTGGTAGCATCATATTGTTCATAACTGGTATTGATAGAATGATAGAAATCCTCGTATTGCATATACGGTCTGTTGTGTTCTCCATGAAACCTGTAGTTGCTTGTTAGATGAATAAGTCTTAAATATTGAAAAAAAATACCTACATTGTAGAAGAGCTGTAAGGAATTGTATAGTCATTCTGTGAATGTGAGTTTTGTTGAGACTCCTAAATTTGTTAGATCCAATTGTTTTATTTTTTTTTATTTTTTTTTGTTTTTTGTAGAAAGTGGTGGGATATTTTTATCATCACTTACAGATGATGGAGGGACATGATTCATTATTTAAAAAGAAAATGAAACAAGTTCACAAGGCTAGATTTTTCAGTATGCCCATTCCTGGGTAATGCAAAATTAGATATATTAAGTGCTGCTATTTATGACAAAATGTATATGCTTGTTGTTTAAGAAACCAGCAGTGCGTATTGAATCAGTGGTGGATGTTTCTAAGAAATCACGAAAGAGACAAAAAAGAAAAAAAAGCCTGCAAACAAAGCTTTGATCTTTGAAGTTGCAGGAAAGAAAAAAAAAAAAAAACTAATAATCAGTAAATTATTCAGCAATTACGTTATTATTACGCAATAGATAAATAATCACCTAACCCTGTGACTGAGAAAAATTAAAGTAATGGCTCAGTTTTCACTTTTTCAAATTTTTTAATTTTCCTCGCTTTTTTCTTCTTTTTCCTTCTCCTCTTTTCTATCTCTTTTCATCACCCACCTCTGACATTTCACTGTTATCAAAGTAGGCCGGAAATATACTTCTTCTACTTGAAAATGTTGAGACTTCAAAAGAATCAATCCCGTTTGTTGGTTCAAGCGGCACTTAGACGGTCTAGCCGACCCTCGGTGTCAGCCTTCCATTCTTCCCGATTGGCAAACAATGAAAAAAAGTCTGAGCAAAAGCAACAGCAGCAACAGCAAAACAGCCCTGATCCCGACAAATCACCATTTCAGGTTTTTGTTGAGACTTTTAAGACTGAGTGGAAAAAGAGTGACGAACTTCAAACCAACATCAAGGCTTTGGCAGACGAAACCGGCCGGATGGCCGAAAGCGGTGCTTATAAGAGAGCTAAAGAAGCTTATGACAAGGCTAAGGAAGGAACTAGCACTGCTTCTTCCGTTACTGGTCAAACCTTTAAAAAGGCAGGTGAGGTCGTAGGTACCGTTGCCTCCGCCACCTGGGATTCCAAGGTCATGAAGACCACCAGAGACGTTGTTTCCCACACTGCTGACACCGTCGACAAAGCTACTGAACCTATTAGAAAAACTGAGATTTACCAGTCTGTCAAAGAGGTTATTGATGATGGTAGTAGTATGAGATACGGTGGTTATGAAGACAAGGCCAAGCGAAGACAGCGACGCGAACTTGAGGAAAAAAAGAGACTTGAGGAAGAACTTAAGAGCGGAATCAAGCGGAGGCCTGTCAAGGAGAACGCTGAGGCTGGCCAAAATGTTGTTTTGCATGAGAACCCTGATGTCAAAGAAAGCTGGAGAGAGTCTTGGGACAAGTTTAAAGCTAACTCAGCTACTGGTCGCAAGCTTAATGATCTGCAGAACGCCTACGAGGAGTCTGAAAATGGATTTGTCTCCACTATTCGTACGATTACTGACAAAATTGGTGGTTTCTTTGAGGAAACTGAAAGCGCCAGAGTTGTTCGTATGTTTAAGGAACTTGATCCTACGTTTAAACAGGAAGATTTCCTTAAGGATGTTCGCAGTTACATTCTTCCCGAGGTCTTGGATGCTTACGTTAAGGGTGATGGCGACATTTTGAAATCGTGGCTGTCCGAAGCCCCTTACAATATTTGGGCTGCCAACGCTAAGCAATACAAGGAGGCTAACCTTTACTCCGCTGGTCGTGTTTTGGATATTCGTGGTGTTGATATCCTGTCAGCCAAGCTGCTCCCTCCCTCCGATGTTCCTGTGTACGTCATTGGCTGCAGAGCCCAAGAGATCCACATGTACAAAAACATCAAGACTGACGAGATTGCGGCTGGTATGGAAGACCACATTCAACTGAGCACTTACGCTATGGTTCTCACGAGGATACCCGAAAACATCGAAGATCCTGAAACAAAGGGCTGGCAGGTTCTTGAGCTTGTCCGCGCTGGTACCAGAGATTGGACGTAAATTGTAAATATTAATTACCAACATTTTGTAAATAAAATACACGTTTTTTGTTTTTCGAATTTCTTTTTTGTTTTGTTTTAATGGATTAAAGTATTTGTTTTCTACTTTGAGAGAATAGCTGAAGATGATAGGCTGAATGACAAATCCGGGGAAACTTTTGTTTTGAACTTTGGTCTTTGTGGGTTTTCCTTTAAAAACCACAACAATTTTAAGATGAAATTAAATGAAAAAAAAAAAAAAAGAAGCCTGAGTTCTATCTAAAATTAAAGATACTCGATTTTTCTACAATGTGGTACTATGAAGTCAAAACTTGTTGATCTAATCTTAAGAAATACACTATTTAGCATTACTTCTCTAGGTTTGAGTATATATGAATGTACTGGAAACATATATTTTTAAATGACTTTTTTTTACTTCGTGAGAATGGATAGTCAAACTTGTTTCCATAAACTGGTTATCAATTGATTGACTGATCCAGTACGGGAATTTTTTTTCATTTTTTATTTTTGACAAAGCACTACTAAACCATTTTATCATTTTAATTTGTGCATTTAGCATCAACACTTGGATATGTGCTATTATAGAATGTTTTCTTTTTTTCTTAAAAATGGTTTTAAGATTACAGTATACGTATACCATATTTTGGTTCCGATACTGTAAAGGCGGCAAAAAAAAAAAAAAAAAAAAAATAGGTTTATTAATGCTTTAGATATCAATACAATATACATATTGTTTTCACTTGTATATATAGACAAGTATTGAGGCATAAAATAGTAGTTAAGGTATCAACAAATTCGCAAAAAAGCTTTGCTTTCTAGTTTTGAGATAATGAAAAGAAAGAAAAAAACCAGATATAAACTAAACACAGAAACCGTATAAGAACCTTAATAATAAAAATAAAACAGGGATGAATAAATAGTAGTAGTAAAATCACAAAAGTCAATAAATTATCCGATACTTGTCAGCCCGTGATAAAAGAATCTGTTTGCTAGGATAACCTGGAAAAAAAAGGCACGCAATGTGGAACATTTTTGCATTATTCAGATTTCTAGTCGTTCAAGAATCATTTTGTCAAACCTACACTGACCGGAACTATTTACTAACTCGGATTTGGCGCTTTTTGAATAAAGCTTTTGGTTTTGGTGGCACATTCTTATCGTCTTTATCCTCAAGCAGATCAAGTGCTACTGAAGAGACATTGGTAGCAGTAGAAGTTTTGATAAAGTCTGGTGTAATATTTTTTTCTTGAAACTTCCAATTAGCTGTGTCAGTATCAACTTTCTTTTCGTATTTTTTCTTTTCAAATATAAGCGTCTTTTTCACAGAGGAGTCCGCCGCAGTTGCAGTTGCTGCTGCTGCTGCTGAAATAGACGCCACTTTTATAGGTTTAATGACCTGAGCGGTGGGTATGAATGCAGAGTTTGGTGGTGGTCTCTTTTGAGTAGCAGACGCTGACTCCGTGGTAGTACCGTTTGACTCAGCGAACGCGGCCTCGAGTTCCTTTACAGCAGCGGCGGCAAGCCGTGCTTCCCGGTCTGTGTCGCGGTTCTGTTTGTGCAAGCCCCGGATGAACGCCTGTAATTGCGACTGATGCCGCACGGATGCATCGTGACGAGTACGATCGATCTTAGTGTCCGCAACATGCTATTAAAAAAAAATAAATAGAGTGTAAGTACAAACAACCTTCCTAAAAATATATATATATATAGAAACATACAATTTTGCAAGTTTTACACCAGTATTTTGGAGCCATTATTATTACCGTTTTATTGTTTGTTTGTTTTGTTATTACTCAGAAAAGAGCTTGTTTATCCATGAAAGAAAGAAATCAATGATTGGAAGAAGATTCACTACCCTGTTTGTATTAACGAGAAATTTTATGTATATCTTTCTCTTTGGGAGGAAACAAGTTCACAGATGCTTCCACCTTGAAATTTTTTTTTTTATCACACATCATTTTTCAGATAGATGAATATCTTTAATTATTGTCTATAAAAGCATACACAATTATAGACTTATCATTTGAATTTTAACAAAAAAAAAAATCACACGTTTCAAAAAAATGGAGAGGCTACCTACATCTGATCGCAGAAACAAAGACCGCTCACAAAGCCCCACTCGCCGGAGTAGAGACTATGACGATCAACCCAGAGTCAGCAGCCATCGCAGCCCTCACAGGTCGCACCATAGCCAGCATCGGGACCACAAAGACGGCAATCATCGTCGCAGTAGTAGTCGTGAAAGTAGGCATAGAAGCAGTCGAGACCGGCATTACCGTGATTCAGACAAAAGTGGGCGGAATCGCCATCACAGTAGCAGAGATTATTATGAAGATAGACATCATAGGAGCTCGCATTATAAGTCCAGCCAGTCTAGACACCGATATGAAAAGCATCGCAGAAGTAGTCGTATTGAAGAAAAAGAAGAAGAAAAAGTGCAGCAGCTAGACGTCGAAGAAAGGATAGATGTGGTTGTGGAAAAGAAAGAAGAGAATATTACACCACTTCCAATAGTGGAAGCAGCTCCAGAAACGGTATTGTCAGATTCAGAAGGTGAATGGGTGATTAAAGCTGACACTGGCGTACCTTCATCGGAGGAGGATTCATCTGATGATGAACTAGATGCACAATATAGCGAGCAACAAAAGTTCAACCATAATGATGACGACGTTGAGACTTTTCAGCCCTCTGGTGTTTTGGCACCCTCGACTCCATCCGTAAACTTGAATCAATTAAAATCACAGATTCTTCGACTCAAGCTTCAAGGCAAAACCGAGGAAGCCGCTGCGCTGCAAGTTCAGTACGACGCTGAAGAAAGTGGCAGCAACGTCAAGGTACTTGACAGTGTCGAGATTCGACAAACCCAGCTGTTGGACACCCACAAAACCGCACCTGAGGACATGACGATTGCCGACATGATCCGCGAAGAAAAGCTGACAGCGGAAAGCGGTCGCAGTAACCGCGCAGACCGCGAGTGGGCAAACGTGCTAGTTGCCGCCAGTGCGTCTGGAAACGCCGAGGACGATAACGACGAACTATTCGACGCCGCCGCCAACGTTGGTCGCGGTCCACGACGCACTCATGAAAATCAAAAGACGGAAAAGGATAAAGCGCTGGAGCGCACGCGTGCACACAATTTACTGGCAGACCGCTGCCCGTTGTGTCTAGATTCCACAGCGGCGGTGGAAACCCCTGGAAGCAAGCCGCAGCCGATATCCATTGCGTCGCGCGCTTATCTCGCGCCGGCCCCGACACCTGCTCTGGTACCCCACACGATGGCGATTATTCCGCTTGCGCACGAGGCACGCAATCTTACCGCGCTTGACGCCGACGACTGGGAGGAGATCCGGAATTATATGAAATGCCTTATCCGCTACTGGAGTGCCGAGTCGCGAGGCCGCACCAGCGTGGTGTTTTACGAAAACGCGGTTTTTTCTCAGGGCGCGCGCTCGCACCCGGCGCTGTTCGCGGTGCCTGTGCCAACAGATCTGCTGGAGTCGAGCGTCATCCCCGGTGCGTTCCGGGCGGCATTTGAATCGGCCGACGAGGAGTGGAGTACCCACCGCAAGGTTATTGACTCTAGTCGCGTGCCCGGTGGGTTTCGGGCAACGTTTGCGAAGGAAGCGCCGTATTTCCATGTGTGGTTTACTATTAACGGTGGGCTTGGACACATTGTCGAAGGTGATCAGTGGCCACGACACGATCTCTTTGCCCGCGAGGTGCTGGGTGGTGTACTTGGCACTGATATCGCTGTCATCAAGCGTCGCACTCGATGGACTAACGTTGTTGATACCGAGTTTGAAAAAAAGTTTGCCAAGTACGATTGGGTTGACCAGGTTCAGCAATACTAGTATCTAAACTTTTTGTTTACAAAAAAATTGAAATGAATTTTTATGTATTTACATTTAATTATTCATAATACTATATACAACGCGTAGCTGGCAATCAGTAACAGCCTTCTTCTCTTTTTTTTTTTTGATTTATTTATTTGCTGCCAACACGGTGGACCTCCTCGAGGAAAAACTTGACCGAGTCAACATCAAAGAATGGCTGAGTACCATGGCCAAGGTTGACAATATAGTTTTTCTTGCCACCGCCAAAGCCGGTGATCATCTGCTCAACCTTGCGCGAGATGACTTCACGACTGCCGTAGATGACACCAGGATCGAGGTTGCCCTGCAGAGTCTTGCGGCCGCGGTTAACTTTGACCGCCTCGGCGGGGTCCCAAAGCCAGTCAAGCGAGACCGCGTCGTAGCCGCTCTCCTCAGAGCAGAGATCGTCAACAGCGTACCAAGCGCCCTTGGCAAACACGGTGACCGGCACGGGCTCCTGACCAAGCTCCTTGAGACGCAATGGCAGCTTGTGCGCAATCTGTTTCAGGTAAGGAAGCGAGAACTCATTGAACTCGGTAGGACCAATCTCACCAGCCCATGACTCAAACACCTGCAAAATCTGGGCGCCGGCGACAACTTGTTGTGCGAGAAACTCAACTGCAACGTCAGTAATGCGCTGCAGCACAGCCTTGGACTCCTCCGGGTACTTGTACATCCAAGTGCGGATGTATCTGTACAGCTTGGTGCTGCCGCCCTCGGTCATGTACACAAGCAAAGTGAAGGGGCCACCACAAAAGCCAAAGAGGGGGACATCACCGTTAAGCTTTTTGCGAGTGAGTGTGATGGCCTTGAATGCCCAATCAAGCTCCTTCAGGACATCCACGTTGTCGCTGAGCAAACGAGGGATGTCGGAGGGCTCACGTAGCGGGTCGGGAAAGTAAGGGCCAGTTTTTTCTTTAATCTCAACCTTCATGCCCATAGCCTGGGGGATGACCAGAATATCACTAAAGATGATGGCAGCGTCCAAGAGGCCGGCGTAGCGGCGGACGGGCTGGATGGTGATCTCGGACGCAATCTCGGCGTCACGGCAGGTCTCAAAAAAGTCACGACCAGCCTTCACCTCGTGGTATTCAGGAAGGTACCGCCCTGCCTGGCGCATGATCCAAACGGGCGGACGTTCAACAGTTTCACCGCGAGCGGCACGCAGAATAAGATCGTTCTTAAGTTTGGGGAATTCAGACATGGTGATAATTAGAGATGGTTAGAGAATCTAAAAAAAAAAAAAAGAAAAAAAAAAGATGAAATAAATAAATAAAAAAGAAACGGTGTGTGTCGGGAATTGAAATTCTCCAAGGTTTTGGTTTTTTTTTTTTTTGCTTTGAAAAAAAAATACGTTTGAGTCAGGTTAGGGCCAAGATTAATAAAAAAATCAACAATAATATTATTGTTGTTGTTGTTAATAATATGAGGAAAAAAAGGAATTGAAGTCAAACTGTTTTTTTTTTTTGTTTTCTTGTTCCGTCAACCTAAAATTTCAGACACACCTACTCTCATCACCACCACACTCATATTTTATTAAAGATATCTATCATGTTTACAGGAATTGTGGAACAAGTCGGAAGTAAGTAGCTTTCTATTTGGTTAGGTTTTTTGTTTGTTTGTTTGTTTCGCACTTGAATCGTTTTCAGCTCTTTTCCTTGCCCATTACTAATATACCTCACCAAGCTGTTTCCGAGCTTAACAACCTCGACAACACCGAGTCCGGTGGTAACGGCACTTCGTTGACCATCATCGACGCTGAGACTGTGTTGTCTGATGTGCATCTTGGTGATTCTATTGCCGTTAACGGTGTTTGCCTTACTGTCACTGAGTTTGATGGAACTAAATCGTTCAAGGTCGGCATTGCCCCCGAAACTCTGCGCCGCACCAACCTCGGCGATCTTACTGTTGGCTCCACTGTGAATCTTGAACGCGCTGTTGCCGGTCACGTGCGCTTTGGCGGTCACTTTGTACAGGGTCATGTTGATACTGTGGCTGAGATCGTGAACAAGGTGCCAGATGGCAACGCGGTGACATTTACTTTTAAGCTGCGTGATCCGCAGTATATTGCATACATTGTTGAAAAGGGATTTATTTCGGTCGATGGTGCGTCGCTTACTATTACGGCTGTGGATGACGATGCGGCTACTTTTAGCGTGATGCTGATTGCGTACACACAGGGCAAGGTTGTAACAGCAAAGAAAAATGTTGGTGACTTCATCAACGTTGAAGTGGATCTCATGGGCAAGCTGGTCGAGAAGCAGGTTAAGTTCCAGATTAAAAAGGAGCTTGAAAAGCAGGCTATTAGCAAATAAAAAAAAGTAGTATATATATTAATAATTATTTTAAAGTACAAAGATCCAACAGGTCTGTTGAATGAGTTATGACAGACACACACAAAAAAAAAAGAAATGTTTTGAAAGAGAGAAGCAATTTTTAATACCCATTTGTTAGATCTCGGAGAGAGAGAAAAAAAAAAAAAAAAAAAGAGAGAAAAATTCAGTCGACAGTGTTACCAGTATGTTCGGTCCAGCCACCACCGTACCAGATGCGACCACATCGGCACGATAGTCCATGTTCACTACCAACGGTCCACGTCACTGTCGAGTGTTCAAGTTTACGGTTGATGCGATCGATGGTGTCCAAGAATAACTTTACTTTGTCACCGGTTATTTTCTCAACAAAGCGGATAAGTGTAATATGAGCGGACGGTACCTGGTAACGTGATTCGATAGGCACCGATTGACTCACGCGGTCAAATATGTCTGCACGCATGTGAGTGTAAGTATAAGGATCGGTGTCAATGGGGATAAAAGTAAGTGCAACCGCGGAGGCGTCAAAGCATACCAGCGGCCGGCACAGTGTAGTACTGCGATTCAAATGAAGAATCTGCCTGAGGTTGGGTTTTAAGTCTTGTAGTAGGTTCTCAACCTCCAGGGGTGTTGCAGAGTGTATAATTTCGAGAACAGACATGTGCTGGCAATCGCGCGGCATAACCCAGATTGGCCCATGTGCCGGATCCTTCACGACGGCATGGGTGGGCGATGTGAGGGAGTTGTCGCCGGCAAGGTTTTCTGGGTCAAGAGCACTAACAAAAACTGCCTGAATCTTTTCGGCTAGGTCCTTAACAGCGTCAGTGGGACGGGCCCAGATGGTGATACAGTTGCGATAGTCAAACTCGGGGGGTTCGTTGTCTTTGACTATACCTTTAAGAAGCGGCTCGATGGTGTTTTCTAGTGTAGCCTCAAGCTCTGCCTTTTTTTGGCCGTTTCGGTTTAACCGGTGAGTTGTGTAATCGTTGAGGATCTCGGAAAGAGGGAGATATGCTTGGTTGCGAAACGGGTTTGGTTGAATCTGGGGTTGTTGCTTGACTGCTGGCATGAGAAAAGCCGGCGTTGGCACTGTTGATACAGCGATGTCTGTAGTCATTATGTAGATATTGTCTTATAAAAATAAATATTATAGAAGAAAGAAGAAGAGTATCTAAAATATAAAATGCAAACGATGCTAAAGATTAAAAAAAAAAAAAGAACGTTGTTTGAGAGGGAAATAAAAAGGGCTTAAAAGTGATGAATATAAAATGGATGACGATATAAATTAAGGCAACAAAGAGGGATGAAAAAATAAATTAAAAAATGTTAATCTTGTCAAACTTTTTTTTTATTTACTTTATTACTATAAAATATTTTTATTCTATAAGATATTATCATAAATATAGTTATAAATAAAATAAAAAAAATACTATTAAAAAGTTTTTTTTACTAAAGCCTTCTTCTTCTTCTTCTTCATTCCCCCCTTTATGAAGAAACACCAGTTGTAAAACTGTACCTGCTTAAATGTGAGTACGTAAGCTAAAATATCATGTTGTTGCTGCATTATTACTGTTTCGGAATAAAAGAGAGTGTATATAAAGTATATGTGATATAAAGATAAAAACAAAGCCATATAATATTTAAAGAATCCATTTGCGCTTGTCATAAACTGGCAAATGTTGTTGAAAAGCAAGCTGTTAATTTAAAGTTTTATTATGTTGTTATCAGTGTTACTTTTTATTGTCAAACTACGTTTGTTTATTTTGTACGTTAATTTTATTGAATTGATATAATTTGTAGCTTAAAAGCACAGTTAAAAAAATATATATATCTATGTTTTATAATCTGCAGAGCATTAAAGTATCAAAAAAAAAAAAATTATTTTTATTGTTAAATCATTTACTATTATTATCAAGGGGGGTTTTTACCTTTGCAACTTTTGGTTTAACGAGGCGTTTGTATACGTAGGCTATGTGAAGAATCATATGTATAATGCATCGATATATACTTGTATATACCATGGTTTGTATTTAAAAAAAAAAAAAACATTGCAACCCCTTCTAATCAACACAAATATTTAATAATAATGATAAATTATTATTAAAAAAAAAAAAAAAAAAAAAAAATTGTTTTTTTTTTTTTTTTTTGAATATAAGTAACTTTTTTTATTTATTTTTTATTGAATTTTATAATGAATTTTCATAAATAATATACAACACCAGTCTTTAAATCTCTTTTATTTTTTGCTTAACAATATCTTTGATAAATAAAACTATCTTACAAGGATATGAAAATAAAAATAAAAAAAAATAGCTATACACATTTATCTAAATTATTCACAACGCTACCTTGTACATATATATATTTGTTATTAGAGTGTTAGGTCATCTTTTGTAAACAATTGACGGAATTTTCTATAAACAGTACGGCTGATAGACTATATAATTAGTTCTTGTTACTTAAAACTTGATTGTTTTTTTTTTTTTTTTTTTTTTTTTGATCAATGTTACAAGAATTTCAATATTATCAAGTATGATCTATCATCAAAGTAAATGAACTGCTGTCAGATAACACTTCATTATTATAATCAGTCGTTTCTTTATAGCGAATTTTCGTTTTACGTTCTGCACCCCATTTTCACATCTAACTTGTATAAACTATGAGTATATATATATATTTTTGTTGATTTATAAGTTACACAATACTGTTTGAATTACTGAAATCAGATTTATATCTAAAATCGCTTTTTTACTGATAAATTTTTAATCCTTTTAAACGTTTTATTTTGAACTGTTTCATGAATCGTACACATTTCAAATGTTGCATCCACAGATAGTAATAACAACATAAATATCACTATTGGATCATCAAGATTCTTGGGCAGTACGACTTTTGTGATTGTTAACAATATTTATTAGTTTGCTGAACAGATATATATAAAAAAAAAGCAGTCTGGTTATTAGTCCAGTCTTCATCTCAGATGTTGCAAAGGTCCAACATATGTGTATTAAAACTTGCGGAATTCATTAGGAAGAAAAGGGGGGGTTGTCAATTTTGTAGCAATTCTTTGGTTTAACTTCCGTGACAGCCAGTACATTCATCATAGTTAAAAAAAAAAAAAAAGCTATTTAATCAATCTCAATCAAATACCTGAATCACCTAAAGTGCGCTGAGAACGTTTATCTTAAAATCTCATAGGGACAAATCTTTTTTAAATTCAATGTCTTCTTTTGTATATCTTTGTCATTGTTATTTCAAAGTATGTATATATGTAATGTAAGAACAATAAACAGTTTTCTATCTATATCTCCTTGATCAGTCTAACTCTTTGGATGCAGAGATAAGGTTGATTTCACAATTAACCATGGTCAAAAAAATGATATTTCAACAAAAAACAACTGTACCATGATATTTAATATCTGATTTCTTAAATAAATAAGAAATAATCATGAACATTCGTTTATGATAAAGAAAGATAAAAACAAAAAAAAATAGGTTGACCTGACCTTTGGCGAAAAATATGTGGCCACCCATACTAGTGTAGCTGGTGGTGATGAGACGCACGTGACTCGTTATTTTAGTTGAGCGAGGTATCTTGTCAAGAAAACAAGTTTGGAAGAAAAAAGAAATGGGCAAAACCAACTTGCACTGAGATTCTCAGTGCGACCCATGAAAAGCTAGAGCTACAATTTATTGTATGTCTCTTGAAAACCAAGAGGTTTTAATCTCTTGGAATAGAAACCGCTGTTAATGATTCTTTTAAAAGAGTCTTTACGAGAACTATTGTGGATTCACTCGAAAGAGATGTTTTTATTAGGAGGTGTCTGGCTCATCAACGGCTGGAGCCAAGAATTCTCAGTCAATCCGGGCAATATTGTAAAAAAAAAAAATCCAGACAAAAGCTTGTAAAGAGAAAGATAACAGAATATCAATCTTTATGGTGACCTGAAAATAATAGTTATTTTTTATTTCTATTTACATATTTGTGATTTGTTGTATTAAATAATTCCTTTAGTGGAGCCAATTGACTGGGCTAAAATATTATTATCATGTCTTTGACTTATGCAAAAAAGGGTGGAAAGACTTAAAAGTTAAAATCCTGTCACAGAAAAAAATAGCCTTTCCTAAGTCAGTGTTTTTTTTTTTTTTTTGAGAGTCTATTAAAGCTAAAAACAAAAAGTTGATTAGAGACGTTATGGTAAGAGTACAGGTAGACTTAATGACAAGTCATATGTGAAGATTAAAATAAAACGTATAAAGTTATAGTTACGCTGTTTAGCTTACTCCATACACAAATTTGACATTAATCTTTTTCAATGACGCCAAATTCTCCGTGAATTATAATATTAAAAAAAGAAAAAAGAAAAAAAACTCTTTCTCTTATTGAATCATGATTGAAGTGTGCTAATTCTAGTGAAATGGCAGAGAGATTTAATCTAGTCAGGGGTATTGGCTATTAGTTTATTCAATTTTATCAATTTTTTTTAAAAGTTAAAAGTCTACTGTCAAAAAAACTATTGTTGTTTGTTTTCAGTCTATAAAACAAATAAAAAATCTTATTGATTTTTTGTTTTTTGAAAATATATATATAATATGTGTTTAATTCAATTTTGTAATAATGATATATTAAATTTATTACTTTTGTAGCTAGTTATTAGTTGCTTTATTTAATGTTCTCTTTTTTTTTTTTGTAAACGATACAGATTTGTCAAGATAATAAACTGACAATAATTAATAATAGTATAAACAAAGGCAAAATTGATAACAAAACAATATTTATATATTAAATATTGTCTAGTTTACGTTGATTAAAACTGTTTATTGCAATTACTATTTTATTTTCCCCAACTAGTCATGTATCAAAACAGATTTTTAATATTATCTTTATTGTTTATATATATATATGAGTCAAAATAATCTGAAACCGAGCTCAGAACAATATTTTCAAAGACAATCATTTATACATATAATTGAAAAAAAAAAAAAAAAAGAGACCTTATTTTTTATGTCTCCTGTTTCACTTGCTTTTTTTTGTCCTTTTTATGCAATCTACAATGATGATCATATCGGGAGGGGAGGAGTGGGGGTTTCTTTTTTTTTTTTGACTTGTATATATGAATATAAATCACGGAGAATTTGGCACTATCATAGGGAACTAAAATGAAAATCTTCAACATGCGGACACCACTTAGTGGTGTGTTCTTGTTCTATATTTACTGTCTTCTTTTTTTTTTTTTAGCATGATTCATAATTAGCTATAATGACAATTAAACTGATCATTATGATAGTCTGTCACGTCTACCATTTTATATCTATATATATTTTTGTTCAATATATGAAAAAAAAAAAAAAAAGATTAACCTTTAAATTTCAAAAACTTCAAAATATCAATATACACTTGAACAACTTTTTTTTTAAAGATTTAAATATATTTCAAGTACATAAGTAATGTCAATGGCATGCAGAATTAATAAACAGCCTTTTAATTTTTTAAACTTTATTAATGTAAAATTAAATAAAAAAAAAAAAGGGTGGTTTTAGGCTAATTGGCATGAAAGAAATCAAATATTTACATCTAATTTATTTTTTTTAGCTTATAATCAGTTCATAAATTTCGAACACAAATATATATACATATATGTATATGACAAAAAAAAAACTCAATTTCCTTTTACAAGACTAAATAAACAATTGGTTCGAAAATATATTATCTATAATTGAAAAAAAAAAATTAAATAAATAACAAAAACATCAGACTTTTTTCCCTACTTTTCGAGGGAAAAAAAAAAAAAAAAGTATTTTCAAAATGTAGTCTAGAACGATGCCGATGAAGAAGAGGATACCTTTTTTACAAAAAAAAAGCAAAAAGACATAACAAAAAGTACTTAACAAAAAATCAATAATTTAACATGAACCATAACTTGTTACCAATATCTAATATTAGACCTTAAAAATATATATATAAGTTCGTGTAGTGTCACTGACGTATATAAAGGGTTTTTTTTTTTTTTGGAGGAAAAGGTTTTTTTAAAAAAAAGTGTATCTCAGAACGTTTTTCTATTTTTGTCTTATTTAATGCCCAATACAGACAACAAGATCGAGAAAATCAGCATTTAAAAGTTGAAAAAAAAATTTTTGATTCTTTGTTTGTTTATAATAAAACAACAAAATAGGAAAACACTGAAAAGATTTTTTTTTTTCAAAGTGCGGAATGCAGCTCTAATGAACCAAATTAAATAGCTGATGTTTGGCATGAAGGCGAGACTAGTGCAATGGAAAAAAAAAAAAAAAAAGGTCTCGTACTTGCACTACCTTGTTTAAATTACTCAGTACAATATACCGTGATTTGGTTGCTTGTATACGACTGATATCATGAATGACAATGTCATTTTTTTATTATTATTATTATTTCTTGCAAAAAATTGATCATAAATAAATAAAATAATAATAAATACAGCTCTCCAAAGTATGTACCAATTGCGTGACATTTACAAATCGCAAGGTTGTAACAATAAAATCGTCGCCAGTGTGTACTTTGGGTTTTTTGGCGTGGTTCTAAAGTTAGGTCTGATAATATGAAGACTCGGGAAACATAAGACCATGTAGAAAAGAGAAAAGAAAAAAAAACAACTTGAAACACATCTAACGAACAAAGCTCGCCATGCGGGGTCTAAGTTTAGTGTAGCAGACCAAATGTTCCAAATCATCATCATCGTCATCATAGTCTGAAAATAAACCAGGCTCGTGGATAAAGGATTTTGTGGGACTGTCCTCATTTTCGTCACCACCAACCCAAAGAGCTCCCACAAATGACGCGGCTGGAACTGGTAACTTTATCTGGACATGATTTGAGGTTATGTGGTTTTCATTTTTTATACTAGTACAGTCATTAGTGTCGGTACTAAGAAGTTTTTGACTAGTGGATGAAGGAGAGGTAGCAACTGTACTGTCAGTAATGCCACAAGACTTAAAGGAGATGCTGCTGCTATCAGCAATACTTGACAATGGCGTTGAATATTGCGTACAATGGTCATCATAAATCGTGTATCCCGCTGACTCAAACGTCTCTGTCGATGGAGCCGGCGACACTAGTCCAAAAACCTCTGTTGTATCAGATTTATCTGCAGCATTGGATATCACCCGAACAATTTCCGGACTCGCGTCAGCGGCCTCACTTAACGATGCCGTTGTACTAGCGTAGAAGTCATCAAATGAAGAGTGGTCAATGTTAATCTCAAGTTTAGGCGGAGTTTCTAACCTCAGCGAGACTGTGGATGATGAGGATTTCAAGTATGATGAGCTAATATTGAAACTGCTTACACTAGAAGTCATGGTCTGATTTTGGTTTTTTATTTTGTGTTCGTTGAATTGCATGGACGCTTTTTTCGACAGCTGAGAGTGTTTTTTGAGACCGGATAACATTTTCCTGCGGTCATGACTGTGTTTAGTGAGCTTTGAACTGTTGCTGCTGCTATGACTACTAGTGTTGGTTAGATATTTAGAAATGGCTGCGGGTGATTCAGACAAAAGTTCATCGGATAGATCGTTTGAGTATGACATTATGCTCAGGGGCCGCGAAAGATTGTTCCACGACGACGCCGCGGTTGGTGGAAACGGGAAAAACTCATTGGCATCCATTATTGGCAAAGAAATGTTCATATGCGAAGATGATGATCGTTTGAGGAAGGGCATGATGATGCAGAAAGAGTGAATTGGTTAGGGGGGAGGTCTAAAGTTGGGATGATAATACTGAGAATTGAAAAATAAATAAAATGGTTAAATATATATTATAAGACTATGAATAAAATAAATAATGAAGTAAAAAAAAATGATAATAGAAATATTAATTAAAGGATGCGTGAAGGTATTTATTTATTTTTTGGTTTCAGTAAATCAGTCAGGGTCATTTTAAATGTTTTTAAAATACAAAAAAAAAAAACCTATTCACATACTTATAAGTAATACGCAGAAAGTTTATCAATTTCCCGGTTTGGTAATCATGGTTTGATGTTTCTTTTCATCTCTCTCGTTTTACGTCTAAGACAAAGCGCGACCATGCCGTTTGTTTGTTGTGGAAAGCAGCTGAGACAAAAAAAAAAAAAAATAATAATAATAATAATAACAATTAAACAAAAAGAAAAAAAAAAACACAGCATAATTTTTTTTTTTTTTGTGCTTACTGACGATCGACTTTGGTCATTCAGTAGGCTACATTTATTTCATGCTGCTGTTACCTGTCTGTCTGTTCTATCACAGAGCCATTCAACTTTGTTAATTTTTTTTTTTTTTGTTGTTGTTATTGACCTGTATCATAAGCCTTACCCGACACCTGCCAGGATTTTAATTTTATTTTTTTTTATTGACCAGGCCATTTCTGCCGTACATATTCTTTCTTCAAGTACTAAGCTTAACCAGTATGATACGGCAGCAACTATCATTGAGAAGATCTGGATCTGGCATGCCAGTGGAACATGTCGATTAAAATTCATTAGATTAGTTCAAAGTTTAAATACCAAAAAAAAAAGTCTCCATTTCTTTGGAGACTGACATTCAAATGACTTTTTTTTTTTTATTGTTATTAATATCAGAAATTAGTATTGATTGGTTAAGATCCATGATTTTCGTTTTGATGCATAGGTTCAATACTGAAGAAGGATTAGGTTGATAATGATAGTCGACTTTTAATAAATGGTATTATCATGGCCATATTTAAGTTTTCAAATCATTAAAAGTCGATTTGCATTCTGGTTTATTTATTACTATAATGACTACCAACAACCTGCATTCAACTGCATGCTAATAAAAAAGAACTGAAGAATTAAAAGCACAGCTCCTCATCAACCACAAACCACCACTGGTACCAACCACAAACCGTCTCACATTGCAACGCCGCAAACTGTATGAAGCTTTCCACGTAATGCGACCAGGGGGGGAGAAGGAAGAAGAGGAGGAGACGAAAAAAACGCTGCAAAAAGAGTGCCTTTTGGACGCTCATTCTATCTACATCATTCAGCCATGTCGCTCAGCCCTGGAACTGGCTTCATGCCAGTGTTGCTTCGTCTGTAGCTCTTTTGTGGCCTTTTACTAAAAGAGTTTTTTTTTTTTTTCTTTCCCTTTTCTTTGAGTATCTTGGAACGAAGATCACTCTATGTTTGACAAAAGTATCTATATTAAATTTATTAAAAGGGGGAGGGGGGAAGAGAATGGGTGTATGTGAATTTACATATCATTTGTATTATGTAATTCTAATAGAGACAGCCAAAAACAAAAAAAAACTCACAATCAATGAATCGCTTCTAACATTGCGAAATCATCAAGCGCACTAATTCTTTTAAAGGCCAATGCATTTAACAATCAATCGAATCGCACAAAAAAAAAAGGTCTGTCATTGTGAAATTGTATAGAAGTTTCTTTTTTTTTTTTTATC
Organism: Geotrichum reessii; assembly: GCA_013305925.1. Taxonomy (NCBI): domain Eukaryota; kingdom Fungi; phylum Ascomycota; class Dipodascomycetes; order Dipodascales; family Dipodascaceae; genus Geotrichum; species Geotrichum reessii. The sequence goes on from QVTG01000032.1 coordinate 61,324, forward strand.
AGACCAAGTGCAATTTACACCTTTTGTGTTACAATCAATTGGACTTTAAAAATAAATAAAAAAAAACGGCTTCATCAACTATCAGTAGGTATATATTATCTTTTCATTCTGTTTAAAAAAGACACAAAACATCTTGTAATTTTTTTTTTTTTTTTTTAAATCATGTTTATTGTTGGTGTTTTCATTCTGCACTGTATGCATACATTTTAGTACATGTTCAAGTATCTGTTGTTGTTTTTGTTGGTACGTACCAATATGGGGTTAAAACACTTGTTTTTTTTTTGTTTTTTGTTTTGGGGGGAGTTGAAAGATCAAGCCAATATTTTATTACCCATGTTTTAAAACTTATCTACGATGTATTTTTTTTTATTATTGTTAGGATTATTTTGGATTATAAAACATACCGCTCATGCTTTTGATGATATGACTCTGAAAATCAAAAAAAAAAAAAAAAAAAAAAAAAAAATCACAACCGACTATAAATGATTCAATATAAAATAAGATATTGAATCAAGTTGAATGATTAATATTATCGGAGCTAAATATATATTTGTTTTATAAGACTTGTAGATTCAAATATATATGTTTTAATATTTAAAGTCAAGTGAGGCAAAAAAAAAAAAAAAAAGCCAGTTTCAAACATGTTGTCTAGATTCAAACCTCTCATCAACGCTACAATTAGGTGGAGACAACATATTTCAAAGGAGTTCAATTATTGTCGTTAAAACGTTTTATATACATAATAATAATTTGTATACCTGTTTCATTGTTGTTGCTTTGATTGCTCCTTCCAAACGAGGCGAGACAATTAAGGAGAAGGAAAGGAAACTCGACAAAAATAAAAACTAAATTTGTGTCTATGTAAGTTTTTTGTTGTTTTTCAATCAGAGTTTAGTTATTGTAATCAAAAAAAAAAAAAAGATGGCTATATCATTCATAGTTCTTAAGCTGCATGTCTCATGTTTTTTTTTTTTAATACTTTGTCAATCTTTCTACAAATGTTTTACTTTGTTGTTACAGAAGTGTATATAGTTATCGTTTTTTTTTTTTTTTTTCAAATGTGTCCACTATCAATTCAAGTATCAAGATTATGCAACCAATTAACAAAAAAAAAAAAAAAAACTTGTTTTTGAGCTATGGCATATTGTATTCTTTATTTTATTATTTTTTTCAAGTTTCAAACAGATTGATGTTAATTTTAGATTTATCGTTTTTTTTTTTTTTTTGAAAAGCCGTTGACAAGAAATAAAACTTTCTTTTTTGTGCCTTGCTTCCCCTGGAGTTTTTAAATATATAGATTTTTATCAACAAAATTTGTATATTGAAACAGATTGTTTAACAAAACCGTTAGTATACGTATAAATAAAAAAAACAAAGTTTCTATGAGTAAATTGATAGCTGATAAGTGTCTTTAAGGTATTTTTAGATTAATATATATGGAGGAGTTTTTTTTTTTTTTTTTTAATTATGTAGACGCATGTTAAAGCAAATATTTGCAGTTTATTTTTTTTTCCAAGATACAATGTTAGATTAAACTGAGCCTTTCATTATTATTATTATTATTATTATTATTTCTTATTTATGTTGAAAAACATGTACAACTTGTTTTTTTTTTGGTTTGTATTTTTAAAAAAAAAGACCAAAAATTATGTGAATATTTAAGGTTAAGAGAAAAAGGGTGGGTTTTTGGTCTTCAATAAAAAATAAAAGAAAAAACATAATAATAGATAATCACTATGTATAGTAAAATAACTTGAATTGGCTACTTGATCTAACTATTAAAATTAATTTGATATTATGATACTAGTGGTATCGGATATAAAAAATGTAATTTTTAGCTAGACTCGGTCTAGAGATGATCGGATTGTACAAGCTAAAACACATGGGTACTATATATATTAAAGCTCGAAGTTGTAAGTTTTTTTTATTTAGATATGAACTAATGACATAAATACAAAAGTAAAATAAAAATAAAAAAAACCCCCCATTAAATTAATTACTTTTCATATTGACATTTGGCTGACTATATATGTTGTTTTTTTTTTTGGTTTTTTTTTTGTTGCCAATCATTATATAAGTTTTCACATTGTATTTTTTTTTAAAAAAATGTCTTGTTCAAAGGTACGTAACTGCAAAAGAGGTTTCACCATAATGTGCGGCAGTAGCCATCTCTTTTTTCTTTCTTTTTTTTTAAAAAAAAAAATATCTTTGAAAGGCACGCAACTGCAAAAGAGGTTTCAACATAATGTGCGGCAATGACCATCTCATTTTTTTTATATAGTTTAAGTGCAATATTATGTGAACGTCAAACGTAAGCAGAATCATAGATAAGGGTAAAAAAAAAAAAAAACCCCCAGTTAAAATTTTTGAATTATTATGAGAAGTCAAATGTGAAATTATGGTATTAATTTTTGCGATATATATATTAAAAAAAAAAAGTGGAGACTTATGGATTGTGATTGAAAGTTCACTTTTCATAAAAAGATGATAAAAATTAAGAAACCCTTAAATGGTTGTTAAATATAAATTTTAAGACTTCTGATTTAAACTTATAACATATTTGGTTTAACTTTTATATATTTTTGCTTATGTCCTTTTTTGTTTTGACAATTACTGAAAACTCAAAATCTTTTTTATTTTTTTTTCATCATTATTCACTTTGGTTTTTGTTATTATTTATTCACATCTTCTTGTGTGTGCACAACTAAATCATTTTCTAATTGGCAGATAACATTATTTTTATATTATAAAGACATTATAAGTGCACTAAAATTGGTTCAAACTCTTCATTATTGTGTGTTAGTTATGGAACAAAAAAAAAAAAATTGGTTCAACACTTTACTGATTGTTAAACAAGTTATCAAAATATAAAAATTAAAAAAAAAATTATAGTGCAAATACTATATTTTTTATATGTTGGAATACACAAATGTATTTGTTGGAGAACATATGATTATGAAAACAGGGATAATTAACAAAAAAAAAAAAACTATTTTTTTATTTTATTTTTTTTTATTTATTTGACAGGGTCTGAAATTGAATAATTTTGAGCTTTTCATAATTTTAACCTCAAAACCAGGGCTTTTATCTTTATGAAAAAATTACATTAAACAGTGTTTTAATCTTGAAAAAAAAAAAAAAAAAAAGTAAATAAAAGAAGGCAAAAAGGGGCGAAAGGAATGGGGGAGGGAGGAGGCAAATGTCAGGCTGTTTTTTTTTTGTGTGTGTGTGTGTGGGAGTTATTAGCGAATCAAACATCTTAAATTTCCCACGAGAGCGCGTGTACAAGTTTGATATGAGCAATATGGGTTTGTTTTTTTGTTTCTAAAACTTAAAAAAAAAAACAAAGTGAACCCTTCTATTTAAAAGTAAATTCAGAATTAAACAAAGATTTAAGCAAAGAAAAACATTGAAAATATTTTCAAACAGAATTTAATGAAATAAAAATTTGAAAGGGTTGGTTTTTTTTTTGTTTGAATTTTTTAATCAAATGCGTAAACCAACTCTTTTATTCACGTTTTTTTCTTTTCCCTCCACAGTAAGTGTTGATGATATTAAAAATATATAAAAGAATTCTCTGCAATATAAACCAAAAAAAAAGGGTACTAGCAGTGAAATCACAGGCCTAGATTTGCGTAACTGATTAATAGAATGATTGATATCGTTCAAGGAAAACATGGTGGTTATTTATCAATTGCGGGTTTCTGTATCATCAAAAGGTTTTCTACACTTATTTTTTTTTTCATTCGAGGAAAGATAAAGATAATGATGATAAAATGTTTTTTTAATGATTTTCTATTATTTCAACTATGTCAGCGATAGTTAATCCTGGTTTATATATTCTAATCTGTTTAATAATATCTCTACATTGTAATAAAAAAACAAAATAAACACAATGTTTCTTTTTGAACAAATAACTACTACCACCAATAACCGCTCTTGTCTACTCAATGCTACCATAAGTTTTTTTTTTTTTTTTTTTTTTTTTAATTTTGATTATTTCAATGTATCATTGTGCTATTTTTTTTTAAAAAAAAATAAAATAAAATTTCACAAAAAAAAATGTTTCTCCGTCATATAATACTATAAAACTTATTTTTAAACTTTGAACCAATCCTGTTGCTTAGTTTTCTCACACGTTCAGTTTTCCAATTAAAGAAAGCTGTCACGTTTTTAATCTCAGCAACGACAACTTTTTTTTTTTTTTTTGTTTTTCTCTTCCCCCCATTAAACTTATATTAATGTGCCATACTTTTTTTTAATCTTCGTCAAAACACGACCCTCTTCATCGCCTTTAGCAACTACTGATAAGCAAAGTAAATCTTCGGAACTAAAAAAAAATAATTAAATACTAACAATGTAACATTCCTTTTTCTTTTTTTTTTAAATATATAAATCCTTGTCTTTCCTATATTCATGGCTCTTTCTTATTCCCTTTTCTCCCTATTTTTTTTCTAGTCCAATTTTTGTAGCTATCTTGATTTATTCAAGCAAATCATATTTTATCAACGTATCATTTTAATCTTGGCTTTTTTTTTTTCTTCATCTTCTTGTGTTTTTTTATAGTATTACAAAACCAATTCATTGTAACACATTTTTAACTTAATATTGCAACCCACCGCCATGAAGCCATCTCCTTCCTCGATTTCGTCTCCCTTGAGCTCCCCTATTGTTCTCGACCCGTTACTGCTTCCCCCACCCGCTCTGGCTGACGACTACACTATCCCCCCGCCTCCCAACCTCAAAAGAAAAATTATCCAGGTCTCACCGGGCGCCGCCGGCTCTGCCAACAGCATCAAAAAGCCCCGCATTCTCCGTCCCAAACCGGCTCCAGCTGCCATCTCCTCCACTGCTAATGTTTCTCTTAATAGTACCATTCACGCGAATGCCATCAATGAAGAAAAAATCAAGATTTCGGAAAAGCGCAAGCATGCGCGCAAAACTGCTCACTCGGAAATTGAGCGTAGGCGGCGCTCCAAAATCAATTTACAGTTTGATGCTCTCAAGGAGCTAGTGCCAGCATGTCACAGTAACAATAATAACAATAGTAATGGTAACAATGGTCTCCACAAACTTGTGATTTTGCAAGCAACAGTTGAGTACATTCGTTATTTGAAGGACTGCCTAGAGATCAAAACAAATCATCAGCAAAAACAGCAATTCCGCCAGCAACAACAACAAGTTGTAACTCCACCACAGTCAAAAGGGCCTCAGCCAGTTTCTTCTAGCACTAGCAGCTACGAAAGCAACATTATTATTGGTAATAGTAGCACAAACGTGTTTCCTCCGTCACCCAATCTGCAGGAACCCTCTCCTCGAATTAGAGTATCAGATTTGATCTCGTGAGCATGCACATGGGCAAAGCCTTTAGTTAGCCTCAATTTACGGGTTGAATGTATGATCACGCAACGGTTTACACAGTTTAATTTGCTTCTATTGATGCACATACTCTTTTCGAGAAATGAACGAGTCAAAAGTCCTTTTTTTTTTTAAAAAAAAAAAGCTTTGATTTCAATGTGTTTAATGTCAATGCTTTGCAACATGTTTCTTTCTCAATAAGAAAAAAATCATATTTAAACCCGAATTGAACTGATCTTGAATGGGTTACATTATTGCATCTTTATTATCCAACTGATAATACACGTTTTATCCAAAAGTGATCATTTTTTGTTCATTTTATTTTACATCTACATATCTTTATTTATTATTACTCATGAAAAAAAAAATATATATAAATATTTATTTATTTTTTAAATGTTTTAAAAAATATTTCATGAAAATTACTTTTTATAAAGTAATTTATCATTAAATCAAAAAAGGTGTTTTTGGAAATCTCGGTAAACAATCGCTGGCTTTTATTGGATAATAGTTTGTTGACTATTTTTTTTTCTGTTTTTTTTGAAAAAAAAAAAAATTTTATAAATGCCGAAATTATATTTTAATCTTATAGGACTGCACAGTCAGATCACAAACAAGTTAGACCACACCGTTATAGCACGACCCTGGTCGCGTGCTCTAATCTTGATAAAAAAAAAAATATTTTTTTTTGATGTTGTTTGTTGAAAGTCTTGTAATAACTTATGGATTTTAAAGTTTATCATATAATTGTAGATATGAAAAAAATATATTTTTTTTAAAGGTTATTGGTTTTGTAATTTATAAGTTATATTTTGATTTTTTTTTTTTAAAAAAAAAAAAAAGGCGGATTGATGGCCTATCATTTTGTCATACCCCCTGGCGATAGATTTACAGATGGAAAATCTGTTTATTGTTCTCACATATCACATAGTTACATAATTAAAATAATAAAAACAAAGATATACAAAGAAGACTGGCGATAGATTTATTTTTTTTTCTCCTCTAACTAAAGAAATAGATATAATAACAAGTTAAATGGTCTTTGAATTCAATATATATGGATAAGTGATTCATGGTAGTAAATATATATATCATTTTAATATTTCGATTTTTTAAAAAAAAAAAAAAAACCTTCAGATTGTTACATCTACTAATGACTATTGCAACCAAAAAAAAAATTATTGTTATTTGAATATTTTTTTATAATAGCATGTATTATAGTTGAACATAGTTTTGGTTGTGTGTCTCAATGGGTTTTTTTTTTTTGTATATATATAGTCATATATTGAAAAAAAAATTTTTAACAATTGGTTACAAAAAAAAAAGACAATTTAAAAGCCGAGACTTGTGATTCATAATCAGTAGCCGTATATGTTTTACCTATTTTTTTTTTTTTTTTTTTTTTTTTGAATCAAATCATTTTTTTGGTTTATTTGTTAGGCTTACATAAACAAAATACATCATTAAACTCCCAAAGTGGTCAAGTCAAAAGTCCCCCAAACTCTCTATAATCGTTGTTAAGGCCTTTTTTTTTTTTATTTAAAAATCTTAGTTTAGCCTTGCAGTTACCCAATATAACTGCTTGTATTGTATGGATTTTGCGGGTAAGAACTCTGCTATTGCTTGTGAGCCTTTAAATAAAAAATCTGTATTTTCTTTTTTTTTTTTTTTTTTTCATCTTTGCGATTTCTTTCTCTCTCACGACGACTAGTACGCTTCGGCGGCTGCCTCATTCCAACGGGCCCGATCTCCGTAGTGCCGGTTGACATACCAGGCTATATTATACCCATTTCCATTATTATTATTATATAAATAAAACACTGTCACGTGTATAATAATTGTATACTTTAATATGAAAGACGTTGTCTATCATGTTATCATTAAATTCAAAGCACCATAAACCAGGAACATGTATATTTTTAATTTATTTGTTTTTAAATTTGTATATACCGTATCCTTTCTTCATAACTTTTTTTTTTTGAAAAAAAGTATGGGTACTGATAATACCATCCAAGTTATCAATCATAATCAGATTTTTTTTATATATAAAATACCCTAAAAGCCTGTTAATTAGAATAGCTAAATCACTTATCGGTGGTTGCGGCATACACTAATCAAATTTCAAAGGCAATTGGGGTTAGTCTTGTCTGGCATTAAAGAGAGGAGGATTATGATTATAACTATCATACAATGAGTTAAAAAAAAAAAAAAGGTGCAGGCGGTGGAACCAGTACTGAATTTTTTTTTTTTTTGTTCGTGAGAATGTCAAAATTTCATGTATCAATCTGCCAAAACTGCGATATACTGAACCATATTATTTCTTAAGATATAAATTAATTTGGTGGCATCAAATAAAAAAAAAAGTGATTGACGATGCTTTTTTTTTTTTTTTTGAAACTCTAATAAAGATAACTTTTTTTTTGAATATAATGTATTTGTGATAATCTTAGCAACTCATTTGATGACAGACTTGTAACCAGGTTTCTTTTCATTTGATATGTAAGCATAATGATAAAATATGAGTAGCTAAATGAAATGGATTGTTTTTAGTTTCCGTGAAGTTGGCTTACAATATCGATCGACGAAGAAAGTATTACTACTATATTTCATAAATATATATATGTCTAAAGCTTTGTAGCCTGGTGTGTGCTTTCATACTATCATTAAGTCTCTGAAGAAAAAACAATGCTCCGTTACTTTTTTTGTATTGTAAACTATAATGTACTGAAATATATATATAATCTTTTCCATCTTGAACCAAAATACATTAAATTCAATCAAAATTTTCTCGGATATCCAAAAAAAAAAAAAAAGAGTATAAAATTACTTCATCATCTATTATAAATATTTAATTGCGTATAAACACTTTCATTTAATCTTCTCAAAGACCCAGATCCAACTTGCGTTATCTAATATATATATAAGTTTTGATTCCAACGTGATAGTAGCCTATCGTGAGAGTAGATTTTGATTTTATCATAAATTTGATACCCTTTTATTTTATAACACCATAAAGCAGTAATCTGATAAAAGAAAAAGTATTCAAGTTATTTAATTAGTGTTTCTACTATTATTTGACCATTTTTAATTGCTGAATAGGCTCCAAAAAAAAAGTTAAATTAGCTTGAGGATCGCTTGTCGACTCTTATAGCACAGTTAGGATCATCTTGGATAAGCAGAAACTTCTGTACAGTAAGGCAATTTGGATTGAAATTTTGCTCACGCTTAGAAGAGTGATTCTTCTTTAGCTCTATTAGTCCATTTTTTAATACCTAGTCGCTTCAAATCTTGAAATTTTCAAATTGGTAACTGCTTCTTTTTCAAAGTCAAATTTCCCTTTCACTGCCTCGACCACAGATGTAGGAACTTTGGCATTCATAAGAGACATTTGCAAAAAAATTTAAAGCACATTAGAATTAAAAATAGGTGTAAATTTTATTACTGAAATTGGATCTTTTGCTTTTGTTTGATTCTGAAGAGCTAGAGTTGCTATCTTCACTCGAGTCAAGTTTATCTAAATCTTTATTAAGAGACTTGCGAGCGGTTATTTTCGCTAAGTCGCTGTTAAGCGGAGAAAATCCTGCTTTTTCAAAACCTTTTTCTTTTTTTTTTAATTGTTTTAGGCAAAAATCCGAGCTCTCCAACATAAAAAATATGAATCAAAAAAAAACTTTTTTTTTTTTTTTTTTGAAGGGGTCCATCCCGCGACCATATCGCCGTGAATTGTGTGTCGATACTTTTTTTTCATTGTAAAATTACATAAAACTTCTTCATGTAGTACTCGACAAGATCAAAAAAAAAAAATGGGTTGACAAGATCTTCTACATTGCCACGGCATCTTGTTAAATCAAATTTACCGACAATGGTATGGTGGAGTGAACGGTCGATAAACCCCTTGAGAGACATTTGGGCGGCATCAGCTCTCTACGAGAGCATTAATAATGTTGGCAGCCAGAAACCGGACAAACCGGCCCGTAAGTAGCGTTGAACACTGGACCAAAAAAAAAGTTATGTGTGTCTCAAGAGTCCTCTCTTCAATTTTTGAGAGCGCTCATTGGTCTGCCGTCGCTTGTTGAGGGGATCTTCCACCCTCTACTCTTTGCTTCAGGATGTTGTAGTCAACTTGCCATAATTTCTTTTGATTTCCAAAGGCTTAAAGTGTTTTCTGGGTCGTTATAATGTTTAATAGCTTTCAGGAGCCTTTGCTTAGAATTTATGATAAAAAACTACACGTTTACAGTACAAAAGAAAAGGGGAAAAAAATGAAATTTAAATTTTTTGAGTCAAAATTTAAATTGAAAGAAAATTACTGTTATGGTTAGCTACTTTCACGTTCGGTTCAGACCCTATAGTATACCATAGTAGCATATTATTTGGAATAAAAATTTAGGGGTTTGCATCTAACTATACATTACCAACTAATTATATCAACAAGACTCACTGTTTTTTGTAGCAAAGCTGATGTGACAAGATTAGTTTTTTTTTTATTGAATATAATTGTTTGGATCATGATTATGACTATTATTATTTTATATTGTGTACACTGTTTTATTTTGATTTATAATTCTTGTCTACTTGATATATGTTCCCAGTCAGTGGTGATTCCTTAGTAGTATTCTAAGCCGCGCATATTCTACATTTATCTTTAAGCTCAATGTGCAAGACACACTCTTTGTGAGCTTCCGAGGTATGATTGCACCTTTTGCATCTGTTTGTATCTTAAAAAGTATTTAGTTTTTTTTTTTTTACTGTCTTCAGTGTTTTTTTAGAGTTCGGTGTTCTTTCAGTGAGCTGTCCCCAAATAGAAGATCTTTCTGGGTTTTAACAATCAAAGAGTTTCTCTTGTATGATTAATACTCCCCCAACCAGATTAACTCCTATAACTAACTTATGATAGTTATTAAAAAGTAATCATTGACAATACATACAACAGTGTGTATTGTACTGATATTCAAGACGTAGTCATATATTACCATTGTATTGATTACACTTGTTACACAGTGTAATCTCCCAGTGTCTATATAAACCACTTTACTTTCGCTTTACTTTGTGATTTATACAATCAATCAATCTTCAATTTATTATTTCATATACACACTTACCTACTTATAGAAAGTGTGTATGGTGATGGTTAACTCAATTTTCCAACAATAGTTGATATTGTCTGAGCGTTGTTCCCTGTTACAGTCTTCCTAGCACAATAGTCATTCATACGTAATATCCTTTAAAGTTTGGACCATTTAAAAAAATAACCTTATTTTGGGATTGAAACATAAAACACAAAAAAACAAAAAATAACAAAACATTGATATAAAATATTTAGAGAAAGAGATCAAATTATAATATTATATTGTTCAATGTCTTGAATAATGATTTTTAGACGTGTTTTAATTGGTTTTGAAGAAAAAAAGTTTTGAAGTTTCAGTTTCATTTTTTTTTCTTTTTTTTTTTGAACTGGTCTTAACTTGGAAGTATATCATGTATATTGTATATACTTATAAAATATTCAATTACAAGGTCCCTCGTTACAGTTTCTGTGTTTACAAGCATCGGTCGTGGGTGGTTTTAATCACCGATTTTACAACATCATCTACAAAGCTTATCACCACGTGCTGATTGCTGAATAAACAACCAAGCTGCAAAGATTAAACGGTTTTTTTTTTCTTTTTTTTTTCCGTTTTATTTTTTTCCGGTTTTGTTTTGCTTTTGGTTTTGGGTTGTTTGTAACTACTACAAACATTTCTGTACACATTAGTAGTTGACAGTAAACAACGAAGAAATTCAACATTTAGAAACCAAAGCAATAACTACTACAAGTGGTACCTGAAAAGCCGTATAATTGCAAAAAAAAAAATATATATATACATGTATTTTTGAATTCCATGTCTTCTTTGTATATTTTTGTTATTATTATTTTAATTATGTAACTATGTGATATAAGGACAATAAACAGATTTTCTATCTATATATACATGTAGTTTCTTTTGATTGGTGATTGATTTTTTTATGTGAGATTTATGTGTTTTTTTTTTTTTTGATTTTCAGTGAGCAACTTGAACTATGATTGGACACTGTCGGAGGAAAAAAAAATGCATATTCTACTGCGCTGGTTGTCAGCAGGGGTACAATAATCGCGCACATCACAACACTTGACGCTTAAGCAGCAAGTGTCTATCCCTCCAATTAAACAACTTGAATCTGTGGGTGTTGTATGAGGCTATATAGGTCCAGCTAGAATATATATATGTATATATGTATATTTTGGGTCAACAAGGCTCTAGTTTCACGTTTTTGATGGTGGCAAACCGTAGTTATTGTAATGATAGTGGATTATTTTTTTTTCTGGGAAGAAAGCGCGGTAAAAAATAAAAATAAAATAATAAAAGTAACAGGAAAAGTGAGAATGTATAGTTATGGAAAGGAAAAAAACCGGGATCTTTTTTTTTTTTTTGCTTGAAAATCTAGGCCACGGACTAGTCCCAATTTTTTTTTCACTGAAGTAGACATTGGCAATTCGTAGTGGCCAACGTAAACACTGATAATAATAAAGAGCCGATATTTACTGAAACCATCAAAGCTCATTTCATGGTAAACAGATTGTAACTGTTTCACAAAACTTGCTTCAGCTACGGCAAACAAATAAAAAAAAAATAAAAAAAAGAAAAAATACGGCTTGTTAAAAGATACGTTCTATGTACAAAATGCAGTAATCGAGATCATAGAACTCGGTGTATACTACCAGGTTTTGAAAACAATTCGGGTTTCTTCAAGTACCGCCATGAGATGTCATTCTTGCTGTTAGTCGCCGTTGCTACTGTAATACTGCATCACTCGTCAATAGATAATAATATTCGGCACAGCCGACATCGGGCGACCTTATTTGGCATGCCTACAAAGTGCAATGCAAAATCTGTTTTTTTTTGTTTTTATTTCATTTTATTTCCTTTTACGAACTGTAGGCACGCGCCCATGCTGGGTAACTTTAGAGCAACACCAAATCAGAGGGCTGCTGCAGTTCTAGCGCAGGAGCAAAACAAAAAAGCACCAACAGAAACAAGAAAAAATAAAAACAAGTAAACAATGAAAAACTTTTTTTTTGTTTACATAAATTAGATGAATTGATGTTACTATTGGTGATCACATTTTGTTGGTTTAATTACTATAGACCTTTGAAAAAAAAAAAAAAAAAAAATCGAGATGAGTCTTTCCCGAGGCATTCGTAAGTTCTGAAATTTATAGGCTTGTGTTTAAGAAAAAAAAAAAAAAGTTTTTTAAGCTTTAAGACACACAATGCCATGAAAAAGCATAAGTTATAACTCAAGCAATGGAGCTTATTGCCCAGATTCTTGCTAATCACGGATATTATATTATTACAGTTAAAATTCAGCAACTTTTTTTTTTTTTCCTTCTTTCTTCTTCCTCCCTCTCTTTTCTCTTTTTTTTTTTCTTTTTCTTTTTTCCCTTGTTTGTTCCCCATATTTATCAACCTCTACACACATTCACCCCTTCTCACCGTTCTTGTTAACAATATCCATCATGGTTTATATTGACGGTGTTAAATATGCCTGCGAAGTAAGTTATTTCTTATATAGCATATTATATACTATTACTAACTTTCTACCAGCGCTGCATTCGAGGTCACAGAGTAACAGGTTGCAACCACACAAACATGCCTCTCACAATGATCAAGCCCAAGGGTAGACCCGCAACCCAATGCACACATTGCCGCGAATCTCGCCGCTCTAAGCAACTTCATACAAAGTGCAAGTGCGGAACTACTACAAAATCCCACAGCGTTTCTTGTCCTTGCTACTTTGACAAGGATCTCTGTACTTGTGCAAAAAACAAACGGACAGCATCAAACCCTCCACCCACATCTAAACTTCCGATTTCTTCAACTTGTTCCACTAACAGCAACACGCCTAGCATTGCCTCTGTTACAAACTCTCCCCTATCAATATCTATACCGTCACGCTCATCATCCTCCTCTTCGTTAGTCTCAATCAATAGCATTCACCACAATAAGCACAGACACCACCGGAAAATCCTTACTTCAAAACTTCCTGCCCAGCAGCAGCTGACTCCCATCGAGAAACCAGATATTCCGATGCTTTTCCCTTTTGGTCCGTCAGAAACCGTTTCTACAAACGGTGATCTGCTGCATTCTCTGGAGTCTTCCTCGTCTCTTTCCTCGTTGGGTAACATGGAGGGTGGTTACTCGTCCGATGCTGCAGACCCACCTATCTACTTTCAGAAAAGATATTCGCAAAATATCCACAACAAACCTTTGAAAACCGGGCTTGCGCCGCGGAAAGAGGCCGGCGAAGTTTACGTGAACAACGAGTTGTCGGTGCTTGATGACTTTACCCTGCTGAGTCCAGATGACAACTATGAGGTGCTATCCAGCTCGGCAGGTAACGGTATTCTTGAACATGTTGAGGAAGATCACATGAACGACATTGATTTGTTTCAGAGTGATCAAAAGGATCAATTTTTTATTTCTAAGCAGCGTCAAATACGCCAGCAACAGTTGGAACAGGATGAAGACAATATTGTTGCCCCGCTCTTCCCAATTTTGACAGCCAATCGCCCGCCACATAAGGAAGTAGATTTTGCATCACATTTGTACAGATCATCGAGTCGACGAGGAACGCCGGACGAGTCTGGACTTAGGGTTAAAGATGTATATTCGTCTCCATTTGAATATTTCAATTTGGAGCCCAGCCCGGGGTCACAGTCATCATCCCCACAACAACAGTCTCAAAGGTTGAGTGAGTCAGAGTTGCAACAACCACAACAGCAGCAGCAACAACAACAGCAACAGCAGAGACTATCACAACAGGAGCTAGTTAAACAGCTTCAACAGCAACAGCAACAGCTGCGTCAACAGCTTCAGCAACTTCAGCAGCAACAGGAACAGATTACCCAACAACAGCAAATGCAGATGCAACAAGATATTCTTCCAAGGCAACAAACTCCGTCTATTTTTGGTCCTAACCAATATATATCGATGGATCCGTAGTGGAATTTTTTTTATTTTTAGTTAACTATTCATGTACTTTTATTGTTTTTTATTCTATAGTTTTTTTTTTTCTGTTTTGTTTTTGCAGGGGAGGGAAAGTATATAAAATGCCTAGCTGTCTTTAAGGCTGGCAGAAAGTTCCCTGTCCCTTTATGGTTCTATTTTATTGTTTACACTTATTTATTTTTCATGGTCTCATCTATTTATATGATTTTATTTATGTATTTATATATTAATTATATTATTTTTTTTTTTTTTCAAAAGAAAAATTAAAAAAAAAAAAAAAAAAAAAAAAAATAAGGTTGACAAATTTTTTCAAGGCTTGATTTGGAGTACGTAATAATAATTAATAATAATAATAATAAATAATAAAAATAAATAAAAATAATAATAATAATAAAAAATAAAAATAATAAAAAAATGCAAAGCCTAATAAAGTAGAGACATGAAAAACAGTAGAGTTATCAGCATATTGACCCCTTTTTTTCTTGTTCTTTTTTTCTTCTTTCAAACATGTGAACCACTTGCTTTCCGTTTCAGATTCTTTTCACGAATCTCCTTATACGCCTGGCGGATTCTCCGGTAGCCTAGATGCATTTTACCGATAAAATGGTCTGCCAGACGTCTGTCATTATCAAGTCTAGATAAGTATGCGCCACACAACACACACACCTGTAACTTTTGGTGGCCTGAGAAACCGACTTGGTCAACAAGATTTTTAAGTTCAACCTCCTTTCTGCGTTTTTGCTCTTTGAGGTCCTCGATGACCTCCAGTTGTTCGACAGACTTCATGATCTCGTTGTTGGTTCCCAGCAGCTCTAGCTCCTCTAGCCCCAACTTAATACCCATGTCAAGCGTTTCAAGTTCCTTCGTCAATGCGTTCAAGTTCTTCTCATCCTCTGGCGTCTTTTCTAACCGTTTATTGGCAGTCTCAATCCGTCGATTGCATTCGTTTATATATTTCTCCAAATCGCGTTCATACTCCAAATCAAACTCAGGAAACTCTTGACCTTTGCGATTCTTCAAATGCAGGTACTCCATCTTATGCTTTTCAAGATGCTGCTTTGGACAGCGTCCTAAGTCTTGCTTTGTACCCGTAAACAGATCGTGCGGGCAAATACCAACAAGAAAACTTTTGCAGATTTTGGGGTCGCGTAGATTTATGTGTTCATGATACTTTGTGGAACGTGCATCAAGAGCATCAGCGCCCATCAGTTGTTCTAAAAGTTTTCGTTGTTCAGCAGCCATTGTCTATGATTTGAATTAACCTAACCAAATAAAATTTTGATTACTGTAGAATATAAAGAACGAAACTATGATCTGTAAATGTGCCTGGATGATATTATTTGACATGAACCAGTGGAAAAAAAATAAAAATAAATAAAAACGATGTGAAAATTTCCAAAACAAAAAAACCTAGTCATGTGACTTTTAATTCTGCCACATTTTCGTTTTCATTTTTTTTTTTCTTCTTCTCCTTCCATTAACAGTGACTAGACTCTTCGTGCCAATTGTACATTTCCATCGATCATTACCAAAGTTGTTCTATAATTCTTATGAAGCTATTCAACTCTAGTTATCTACTGGCGCTGCCAATGCTAGCTGCAGCCTCGCAGTGGAAGCTTACTGAGGGTGAGCTCGCCGTTGTTGTTGGAAAATCCACCGAGTTCAAACAAAGGTAAGCGATCTATCTTTTATAAACCACCCCCTCTCCCCCCCTTTCTCTTTTGTGTTTCTGCTTTTATGACATTAAGAGCTGTATTTTTTCTTATTTCATTATTATACTAACACAGGGATTTAATTGTGTCAAGATTTTCTGCGGAAAAGAGCATAGATGATCCTATTGTCATTCCCAAGGGTGGCTCAATTGACTTGAACATTGCGACTGAGGGCGACAACAATAATCGTGCACATCAGACTGTTGCGATTCTGTCAACAAAGGAACTTGGACTGGATATTAGCTACCCAATCTCTGTACGTGTTTCTGGTAAAGGCAAACTTACAATTCCATTTAAGGCTATTCCGGAGTTGTTTCTCAGTGACCGTGTCGGCAAATTGAGCCTGGAGCTCGCAGTTGGTGGCTTTGGTCATACCGAGTTGGAAGTCCCAAATGAAACCGATGAATCTGAGACTGAGGGAGAAGGGTATGAGTCTGAGACTGATGTTGAATATGAGTCTGAGACTGACGTTGAATACGATTCGGAGACTGATGAAGATGGGTCTGAAACTGAGAGCGAAGAGGAAGTCAAGGTGAAGAAGGTTGAGCCGGCCAAGTCAAAGCGTACTCCCAAGGAAATCATTAAGAATACCGAACCATTGCTGATAAAAATTTCAGATAACATCTCTATTGCTAGCAAAATGCACTACCCGCTCGAGGCAGCTCCCAAACGATTCGGTGTCAAACCTGAAATCCACCACATTTTCCGCCCAGACCCTCGTCAAGTTAACGCTGCGTTCGCATCTATTCTTGTATTATTTGTCGTCATTTCTACTATTCTATTTTTACTCAGCGCTTGGACTTTTTTCGTCGGCGTCGACCTTGCCAACCTTGGCCCCGCCATGAAGGCCAGTGGATTTGCTCATGCTGCGTTTTTAGTTTCAATTGGAGCGATTGAATTAGTTTTTTTCAAGTACTACAAGGGTACATCTATCTTTGATACCATTAAATCTCTGGCTATTATTGCACCTGCTAGTGTCTACTTTGGCTCTCGTGCACTTCGTGAGGTTAAAGCACGCAGACTGACTGGTAAATAATAGTCATAAAATATGTTTCTGGATTTACCTTTTTTTTCCCCAACCAAAAAGAAAGAGCCAAATAACTAAAAACAAATATTATACGTATATACGTATGTGTATAATATATTTTCTTTTTTATTCTTTCAAAAAAAAAGTAGTAAAATAAATAAGATGTATTAGTATCACTGTTAAGTGTTCTATGTGAAATTGTATCAATCACAATTTATCATCCTTACAAAAAGGAATTCATAGAGAAAAACAAAACAAAAAAGAAAAAAAAAAAACACTTGCACTCCGTTGCTACTAATCAGAGTCTGAGTCTGGGTTTGCAACAAATAGTTTGATTCGCTGGAAACCCTGCTCTAGAGACTTGACACTGTCCACAGAATTCTTGCGCTGCAGCGTTGATGGTAATGGCGATAAAGACTGCTGTCCTTGTTGTTGCTGCTGTTGACTGAAGTGGTTTGTACTGGTTATAGTAGACTTGATTGATGCAGTGTCATTATCTACATGTTTGGGGCCAGGCGTAGATCTGTCGCCAAGTATAGAGATGACGTCGCTATCATCTTGTGTAGCCTCGCTAGCAAGAAGACGTGGCGTCAAATGGGAATGACGAATGTCCATTGTCCGTCGCTGGGTGACAAGTGACGCACGGTTGATCTTTCCATTGGCACCGTTATTAGTATGTAAAAGAGCATTTTCCGCTATGCCAATAGGGACACCCCACACACTGGCAGGAATATCACACCATGAAGTAGCTGCGCGCCGGCGCAACTCGTGCACGTAAAACGAGCCGGATACGTTTGAGTGGGAATTAAAGTCGTTAGTGTTTGAGGGAACAAGCGACGAACTACGCGAGGAAATGCTGTTGAAGCGTGAAGAAATGCGGTTGCGGTTCTGCTGAGGCTGATGACTAACAGTAGACGAATTACGGGTATGGATTTGCTGTTGCGGTTGCTGTTGCTGAAGTTGCTGAGACTGTTGTTGTTGAAGCAGGGTCTCCTGTTGTTGTGGTAATGATGGAGACACTGAGCCATACATATTAGGTTGATTTTGCTGTTGCTGCTTTAGCTGAAATTGTTGTGAGTCGGTGAAATCAAAGCTTCCGCTTGATAAAGACTTTGTGTGGTCCTGGGGTGGAGCAAACGGTGACCCAACCACTCCAGGTGTAACAGATTGGCTCTGAAGCGTCGGTACAGACGTTGCTGGTGAAGGAGTTCGAGTGATAAGCTGTGATTTCTGGATGACATCCTGGCCACTGGGAAAAGAATAACTGTCCTGCTGCGGCTGTTGTTGTTGCGGCGGTAGACGCTGTGAAGGCAGAACCGGCTGCTCTGGTATTAGTGGTGATGACGATGGTTCTTGTTGCTGTTGTGGTCTTGGCATCCCTGGCTGCGGCGTCAACGGCGGCTCAGGTAGCTGAGATGAAACATCAGCAGGGGACTGGTGGACTGGGACTCGTTTCAGCGGCTTTCGCGCGATGCGCCGCGGGGACGTACCGAGAGGCAGCACGGATGACGAGTTTGCGCCGTTGAAGAAAGGGTTAACTGAGATGTTGGTGCTATTTTCCATAAGAAAATGAAAATAATTAAAATGAGAGAGATCCTGGCTTATAGCTCGTGATACGTTTTTATTTTTATTAAAAGCCGAATAGTTATATACAGAAATAAGTCAATATGAAGACTCACAAGAGATGAAAAGCTTAGAAAAAGAAATAAAAAAAAGAAAAAAGTGGAAGTTTTAATTCTTTGAATTTTTTTTAAAAAAAAAAAAAAAAAAAAAAATTAAAATTTTCTTTTTTTATTTTTTTTTTTTGGCCGGTCCAAGAACACTACGGGTTTGTAGTTCAGGACTGGTTGGTACAGGACATAGTTTCAAGGCGTTAAAATGCAAACAATTACTTTAAATGATATGTATATTATACCATTACAAACCCTCACACAGACGCAAAACTCTGATATATATATTTTGGGTCGGGTAATAAAACCGAAGCCTATGGTCATGCTGCTATTAGATTATTTTCTATCCAGCGGAACTCACCGCTTGTTGAGTGGACTCCAAATATACGACCTTTAATCAGAGCCAAGGGAATGACACCATACGATCGCGAGTCCAAGCTTTGTGACAAATTATCACCTGTTACCCAACAGTGTCCCTCAGGCACTTTGATAAACCGCCGCGTATCGACGCCGATCTCGCTCGCGGCCTCATGCTCGACCGCACTTGGGTCGACTTGGATGTAATCGCCTGCCAAGCCTGTGATTCGTTTGCAAACACGCTGTGACGGATCAGAAGGCTTGAGTAACACAACAACATCGCCAACGTGGCAGTCCTTGCCACGCTTGCAGGTTTTGTCGGTGTGCACAAAGTCGCCGGCGTAGTTAAGCGTCGGCAGCATGGACTCACCTTGAGTCTCTGAAAATTCGTAGATATTGCTATGTATGAAATGTACAGTGCAACCCACTCTTAAAGACCACGAGAGAGTGCGGGAAATGTTGTAAAATAAACTGCTTGCCATACTGTATATTAATGTGTATAGTTGCAAACGTTTAATAAAGAACTGAAATTAAAAACCAAAATGTTAAGTGAGAGTGCCGGCCTTGGTGGTGATGATTTTCAAGAGCCGCCTAGGGTGATGCTGTCACGAGAAATTGATAATTTTCAACCCAAAACTAAGTGACCCAAATTCAGAACTAACATAAACGCAATAAGTTTTTTTTTTTTTTTTTTTTTTTTTCAATATTACCGAAAACGGTTTAGGTAATTTCTAACCTTGATCAATATACCTCAGACAACGACCATAAAATAAATTAAAAAAAAAAAGAGTTGCTGCCTCTTCACAAGTATAGTAATGCCATGATCTTATGACTATAGCAAGACCGTCTAAATTTGCTTTAGTTGAGTTGCTTCTCAAATATATTAAAAAGTTTATCTTTACTTTTCAAAAAAAACGTTGAATATCTTCTTTGTCTATATTATTACTTCTGTTCATGTTGTCTATGACGTCACCATCTATCTTCTTTCGTCTTGCAGCAATTCACGCTCTCTATATTCATTCTCCAGCTCTTGACCCTCTTCTTCCTCGGCTGCGAGCTCGCGCCAAGTGGCCCCTGAAAGCATCACAAACGCAATGATAATGAAAATTCCACCAATAATGCCTGCCAACGAAATGGGTGTGTTGAATACCATCCAGTCCGCAACAGCCACTATGAAAATGGTCAAAAGTGAAGCCACACTCGATAGTACTGGCGACGTCAGTGACATCATCACAAGCATTCCTCCAGAAAAGAGCATATTTGTAAATACCGACAAGATCAAAAATCCCATAATTTGACCTCGGGGAAACTCAAAAGTTTCAATACCAGTAAAATGTAGCACAGGTAAAAGGATCCACAATATGGTTAGAGTGCTGAGACCAATACCCGTACCAACAACGTTAGCAAATGCAGCCTGGCGCCTCGGAGACACAGTCGACGGTGGACAGGCCAATCTTTTATACAAAACTTCATATAAGCCGTACAAAACTGCTCCCAGGCCGATAACTAAATTACCTGCCATCCGGTTTGGATACTTGCTATTATCGTTGCTATCTGACTCTCCGCCATAGGCAACAATTAATACACCGGTCATTGCTAAAATGACACTAGCCGCTTTATCCCACTTGAATGTTTCTCGCAACAGTGGAACAGAAAATGCATAAGCAAAAAAGGCTGAACTATTGTAGATGGCAGTAATATCACTAGTTGTTGTCAGATTTATAGCAATGTACCAAGAACTGCCTGCAATTGTAAGAGCAACAAACAGCATTAAACAAACTTTTAGAATCGCAATCAGAGGGGAACCATTACCATACGGAGATGACAATATTGGTATTGTACTACTAGACGGCTTTCTGTGATGATGTGTAATACCTTCACTTTTTTCCTTATTGATATCCACAATCATCTGTGCTGTAGACAGTACGTTGTCTAAGTGTAGCCGAAAAAATGTTTTAAATGGAAGATATCGCTTACGAATCCAGAGTATCAAAATTTGTAGGGGCCATAGTAAAACCCACGATGAATGAGTTACGTAAAGCATAAAAATGGGCTTTTTGTAGTTGAGTGTCGTGGCCAGGTACCCAGCGGCTTCGGTCTGAACAACGAAGGATATAAGACATACAAGAAGTGCAAGGCCAGCTAGTAAATACCGCAGCTTTTGCGATGGTTCGCCCCCTTTGGCAATGCCGTTGTTTATGTTCAGGTGTTGTTCAAGATAATCATTTTCTGTCAAAAGCTGGTCGTCGTCGTTGAGCACGCCTACAGCGTGATCTAGATTTTGGTAGCCTCTTCGGTCATGGCTCTGCGGTAGTCCCTGATACTGTGACATTGTGTAATATTAAAGATTTGTATTATTTATATCTGAACGCAAATGAGAAAAAGAAATCGACAAACCTTTTAATTTTAATTTTTTTTTTTGACAAAAAAAAAAGTTACAAGGATAAGAAAGAAAATAAAAAAATGCTTTGCAACTCTCTACTTTGAGTTTCTATATAAGTGATGCCATGGCTCATTATTAGCAAAACGCGAACTGTTGTTCAGCCTGCCACTTCCTGAATGATTCATACATTCCACTTCACCCATTCTTGTATATACCAGTAATTGTCGTCACGGAAAAAAAAAGATCATTTGTTGTACTTTTCAAGAGCTTTAGTCCTTAGCTGAAGGCCGTGCCATTTGGTGATCTCGTCTTTTAACACTTCGTTGACTAGCCGCTGTTGTTTTATCAAACTCAGGCCATTAAACTTCTCGGATACAATATTAATTGCAAACATAGATCCACAACCACCGGAAACATCCTTGACATTTAGTACCTCTGGATCGAGCTCTTTGTTAAGTAGTGCGAATAACTGATGTTCGTACTCATCGAGATCTGGAGTAGGCTCAACAGCATACAATCTGATAGCAGTGTTGAAAGTTGGCACCCTTGGCAGCGCAGAAGATCTCCTCAGGAAACTAGCACCACTACTTCTGAAAGGAAATGATAATAATCTTAAACTGCTTCTCTGCATATTTGAAAAATTTATCTATGGCGGTGATTTCTAACTGACTGACAGAAAGATCCTGGGTTTTGAAAAGTGTTGAATAGAAATGTTTTTATTGGAAGAAAAAAATTAAAAAAAAAAGACTAATAGTTACATAAGCACTTGTGCACAATAAAGTAATATGTAGATGTGTATGATTTAAAAAATATACTTAGTAATAAGTATTAAACCAAGCTCTCATCTCATTAAGTAGCTTGTCATTCTCCTCCCGGGTGCCAATTGAAATTCTCAGGCAGCCCGGGCAGCCAGGCTCATTACCTCTGTATCTGACAACAATTTGTTTGTTTTCAGCGAGATATTTGTATAGTTCTATAGCTTTGGGAGAAGAGGGTTGACCCTCCTTGTCCAAGATCTCAACAAGCACAAAATTAGAATCTAAACCTGATACAAACTTGCCGATTCCCTTGTGAACCTTAGGAAGCTCCTCTACCAGACGCTGACGCTCATCAATAATTTTTTTGACAAGTGACTTCATGATTTTGATACCTTCAACGGACAGAGCTCTTTCTGCCAAAACAGAAGTGGGCGTGGAGATGTTATAAGGAGCTTTTAAGTTGTTAAGTAGTCTGGAAACGGGCTTATCAGCAATAACACAGCCAAGTCTTGCACCAGCAAGACCAAAGGACTTGGAGATAGTTTGCATAACAGCAAGGTTGGGATACTTGGTAACAAGAGGAGCAAATGAACTACCAGGCTCGGAAAAGTCAATGTAGGCCTCGTCAACAACCACAATGCCGTTCCAAGTAGGATGGTTCAAAACTTTTTCAATTCTCTCTCTATCAATAAGAGTACCAGTGGGGTTACCAGGTGAGCAGATGTAAATAACTTTAATACTAGAATCCTCACTAAGCTTCTGGTTAATCAGGTCAGGTTGGATTTGAAAGTTACCCTTGTTAAACTCAAGTGGCACCTTGACAACCTCTACATCGTTGACCTGGGCCGAAACAGTGTACATACCATAGGTAGGTGGGCATATCAGCAACCTGTCTTTAGAAGGAACACAGAAAATACGAATGATAGCGTCAATGCTTTCGTCGGATCCTACACCAAAACAAATGTTTTCGGCGGTCAGTTCGGGGAGTGTGGCATCCTGTGTATTGCGCTCGCTGTTACGGAAGTTACATAACAGTTGCTTGACATGAATCTGATGAGGGTCGGGATATCTGTTAAGTTCCTGTCTGAACTCCTCATCATCAATTGAGGCGAGCGACGGACCGTGGGTATTTTCGTTGGCGTCAAGAAGAACACCAACCTTGTAAGAATCTCTAGCACACACGTAGGGCTCTAGCGCAAGAATGTTGGGTCTAGCTAGAGTTTGCAAGTTAAATGG
Organism: Geotrichum reessii; assembly: GCA_013305925.1. NCBI lineage: Eukaryota > Fungi > Ascomycota > Dipodascomycetes > Dipodascales > Dipodascaceae > Geotrichum > Geotrichum reessii. Next base: position 84,853 of record QVTG01000032.1, read on the forward strand.
AGACATAGTGATGTTAAAAAAAAACTCGGATAAAATGACAGTTTCTAATTCAGTTATTACTGGTTTTAAATTTTAAAAAAGGTTATGATTTGTTTCCGAGTTCCAGTGATTTCTATTTTTTATTTTTCAGATGGTTATTTCATTTTTTTTTTTTTTTTGTCGGCGCCTAAACCGTTTTTTTTATATCAATGATTTGACGGTCTTCAAAAAAAAAAAAAAAAAAAAAAGACTTCCCAAATGACTCACTTACAAAAGTCAACAAAATCCGATAAAAAGCTCAGCACGGGTTCGCGTAATGGTTGCGTATACTGCAAGACAATCATGAAATATAATAAAAATCATTTTAAATCCTGACTATATTAAGACTCAGTATAGTAACTTGAGAAGTTTACAGTCATTATATTACATATTACTGCAATCATGAATTATATTTGTTATTGTTGTTACATCAAGTTTTACCGCACAGGCTTTTACTGCTAAGATCTTATCAATAAAAAACAAACCAAACACTGGTAAAACATTACTAGTGTCTATAATTCAAGAGCTAGGAAGAGAGTCTCTGTTACTGTCTAGTCTCAAATGTATATCACTGAAATAAAGCGTGTTTAACATTATCACGTGAATATTACTTATCAATTTTTAATGCTGAGTCATCTTCAAAAAAATTAAATTTCCCAAACTCGTGGGAGTTCAAGTAAATTTCAATAAACGACACCAGTTCCACATCACCATCACTTCTAACTGTTCTTTTCGGAACACTTTCTACAATATCTGAACAATGACTACTAATTCTGAGCTTTCAGAAATTACCTCAGATGTATGTATTTTTTTTTTTTTTAATTTGTTTGGAAAAACTATTTTTTTTTTCAATTGTTTATTTTAAATGGTAATACTAATTCGTCTAGGACTGGGGTTTCTCGGCGTTTGGCTTAGAGCACGGACTCAAAGTTGCAGAGGCCTATGATCCCATGCCAGAAACTGGTGTCAGTTTGCTGGCAATTGGAAATAGAAGTGACCTCATTGTTTTTGGATCAAATAATGTCATCACGTCCGCTCAGCTTTCTGTAGTTAGAAAGGCCGCGAATGCTCGCGAAACCAATTTACTCACATCCAAAGACTCTGTGTTATTTCAATCTGAGGCTTTAGATGGCAATGTTCTATTTGTAGCATTGTCTCCTAACGAAAAAAATCTTTTCGTCTATACTGAATCTGCAACAATTTATCACTTCACCACATCTAGTTTAAATCAAAGTAACTTTACAGGCAACGCAATCAAACTTGATAATGTGTTTAGCGAAGAGAATCCAATAATTTCCCTGCTAGCACGACCTCAACATAGCAATGAAGTTTTGATCTTAACACAATTTGGTGATGTTTATCTGCTGGATGTCACTGCATCGAATAATGCTCAAAAACTCGCCTCTTCTGTTGTTGCTATTTCTTGGTCGCCGCAGGGCAAGGCTTTTCTTACAGGTACTAATACCCGAGAATTGATTCAATACAAAATTGACGGATCGGTCTTTGCGAAATATAATTTGCCGGATGAGATTGGAGATGATTTTAGCATTTTCTCGGTTTTTTGGAAATATTCCAATAAGCTTTCAGTTACGACATACAACGGTGATGATGCTTTCAAATTCTCTCTAGTCTCAGTCACGAAAAGCGACGCCAGCTCAACCTGGTTGACTTCTGAAGAGGTCTCTCAGCCATTTGGTGACGCCTCGCGCTACCCATTTTCCTATAATATTTTTCTTAAAGATTATGAGCCTAGCATTCCATTTTTCATCGCAACTTCATCGCAATCTAGTGAACTGTCCCTGCTTTCAGATAATAACATGCTTCTTCCTGACGAAGATTCCGCGCGAGCAGAATTTCCTTTAGGTGAAGATGATAATGACATTTCTCCAATGGGAATTGCTCTTGACTACACATCTGACATTTTGGTTCCGGATGTCTTGAAAGGGTTTGAAGACGATGTTACTGTTCCTATAGTTTGGGTTCTAGACAACATGGGCTCTCTTTTATCATGGAATATTGCGTACAGAAAGGGTATCAAAGAAGGAACAGCCAAGTTAGAAAATATCCTCCACACATTTGAAGCAGCTTGTGAAGATGGTTCTAACTCTGTGTCTATTTTTACTTCGTCTCCTTCTACCTCCAACAATACTTCCTTTCCTTCTACTGAAAACAAACCACTTGCTATTTCTTCTACTCAATCGACTTTTGGTCAATTGCCAGCTTTTGGTCAAACTTCTACATTTGGCCAATCTGCATTTTCACCCACTGAATCCAAGTCAACGTTTGGTCAGTCTGGTTTTGCTAAGTATGTGCCTATCTCTAACGAAGCCTCTTCTCAATCAGCTTTTGGCCAGTCTAGTTTTGGGCAAAACTCTTTTGCATCAAAGGTTAATACCAGCTCACCTGTGACATCTAGTACCACAAAATCAGCATTTGGTGCATTTTCTTCATCAGGATCTGCGTTTGGAAACCAAAACTCATCTACTATTTCTTCTCCGTTTGCTAGTGTTGCTAGTACTTCTGGTTCTCCTTTTGCTACTGCTGCTGCTGGAAAGTCTTCAGATTTTTCATTTGGCACTGAGACAACATCACCTTTTGTCAGTGGTACAACTTCCTTCACTAGCAACAATACCTCTATTTTCAATTCAAGTTCAAACAAGTCGGCTTTTGGGGTCGATGGTACTAGCGGCTCTGTTTTTGGTACTAACGATAACACTGACTCTGCTTTTAATTCTAACAAGGATGCTACTAGCGTTTTTGGAGCAAATAAAGATAAAATCAGTGCTTTTCCTACTAGTTCCAATGCAGGCTCCACTTCATTTAACATCAAGTCTAGTGCTTCACAATCTTTTAGAACCTCCTCATCAGATAAGGGTGAAGAGGATGATATTGATAGTGAAAACGACGCATGGGTTGATGAAGAAGATATTAAAGAAGAAAAAGATGTTATAGACCAAACTTCTAGTTTTTCAGGCTTTAATTTGAAGGACACTAAGCCAGTATTAAGTCAAAACAAGCCACTATCACTTTTCTCAGGCGATCAGCTCAAGTCCAATCCATTTGGCTCATCTAATAGCGATTTTCCCTCCATGAGCAGCATGTCTATTAGCGAAAGCAGCAATAATTCTAACGTGTTTGGGTCCTTTAATTCTAAAAAGGATGAAAGTGGGTTCACCAAAAATGTTACTGAGTCTACTTCGCTTTCTCCTAATCCTGTAAAAACCGTTGCTGAGTCTGCTCCTCTTCCACCCGATCCTGTGAAAACAGTTGCTGAATCTGCTCCTCTTCCACCTGATCCTGTAAAAACCGTTGCCGAATCTGCTCCTCTTCCCCCTGATCCTGTTACACCTAAAAGAGAAACTACAGTTAATGACTTAGAAACTTCACCTGGGTCTTCTAGTTCTAGCAGTGGAGTTTTAGTTTTTGCTCCGCCAGATATTGATACTGTAGTTGTTACCAAGAACCCTACTAATGAAGAGGAAAAAACTGGTCTTTTCTCTATTCATGATACTAAGTCTAAACCCTCTACACGTTCTGGATTCACTTCTATTCATGATGTTAACTCGAAATCTGATAGCGGTACAGAAAATTGCGCTGAAAAAATTACTAACAAGTTTGAAGCCCTTGAAACTTCTGAGGATGAAAATTTAGAAAAGGATGCAATTGAAGAGTCTGAAAGCCTTGAACTCATTAAAGATTCTGAGAGTTCAGATGAATCCAAACTCGCAGAGGTTGAACCTGAGGATGACAGTACTTCATTTGATAAGGTGCTAGATGATATAGATGATCCCTACGTCAAAGCCTATCTCAAGAAGAAGCTTGTGAAAGATTTATCTGATGAAGACCTCAAAGTTTTGGAAGAGCATGATGCGCCACCTATCGAATATCTCCAGACTTCAACTCAATTTCCTGAACCTCAGAAATACACGGTGGAAGACTACTTTTATGAGCCCTTGCATATTGAGGACTCGGAATTAGAAGATGAACTAGAATCTTACAAACAGTACACAATTCCTAAGTACTATGAGTTTGACCCTAGCCTTATACCTGCAGTAGGTGACAGTTATGAATCAGAGGCTATCAATCTATTTAGTGAAATCAATGGGCATTATGAAATTCTTGCTCGCAACAGCAAGGCTATCACTCGTGTCATTAGTCTTAATAAACCTGAAGTTGATGAGGATGGTGTGCTCATTGAGAGAGAAGCACATACCGAAGATGATTTAGAACGCTTTAACGAGTGGAAAATCTCTGAGGCCTTTGAGGTCAAGGGTCTTTGGGAGAATATTCAAAAAGAAGTTGACGAACTGAAAAAGTCTCTAGATATTAAGATTGATGATAATGTGGAGAACTCTTTGGCTAAGATTAATGACAATTTGGCTGAAATCAAGAAGGCTATTCAGTATCATGAAACTTTCTTGGCAGACGAGCATGTTAGTCTAGGCGGTCTTCCGGCGCACGCTGCGTTGGCACAAAAGGAGCTTCGGAAAAATCTAAAGAAAGTTAAGGATGAGCTCTCCGTTGCTGAACAAAAGATTGCGGCAGTAAAGTCTGCAAGTAACGGTGGTGGTGTCACAATCAACTCATTACAGAATTTCATCCAAAAACTTTCTCTTGGTATCTTAAAACAACATGATGTTGTGGAAGACATTACGAAGCGTCTGCACTATTTCCAGATTAATGGTGGACCTAATCGCAGTTTGCTTGTTGGTGCTGATAGTAAGTCATTACTTTTGGCTGACGAGACCAACAACTCTATATCTTTCTTTGACGCCAACGAAGATTCAGCTTTCACAAGGCGGAACATTGTGTTTGATTCGGAAAGAGTTAACATTGTGGAGTATAAGCAACGTCAGCTTGCGCGAAAAAAGCTGACTCAAACCCTTAAGGCTCGTGACATGCGTACCTTAATTAATACGAACTCGACTCTAAGGGGTTCAAGAAAATAGTTGATAATATTATTTTATATTTAATTGAATAAATAAGTGTAATTTATTGTAACATTAGTGTTATCATGATAATGATAATAATAATATTATTATTATTATTAACAGGACTACTGATGAAAATCAGTAACTTGTTTTTACTTGTAAAATCAAGGTGTATCAGGCAAACCAAACGGTCTCAGTCTAATCAAATAAGGATTTTTGGGAGCTTGAAGAATTATATTATAAGATACAAGTAACTTCACAGCTGGATCGTTTCCTGATTTGATTTTAATGAACCTCAGTGACTTGCCTGAAATATTATTTTCTTGTTTTTGTTCGTTATGATTGTTACTACTTTGAACAACAGAATCAGTAGAGTCATAATTATGACGGCTTTCGCGAACAGACTCATTTAAAAGAGTCTGCAAAAGATTCTTAGTTTTGCGGGCAAATTTTTCTCTATCAACATCACTAGACTGTGTTAGCAATGTAAAAAACGAGCTTGGCTGTAGCTCTTTTGAAATCTTGGACTGTTGCTCAAAAGATTCAAGCGTTGCAGCGCCGGTGGGTCCCGAATCTGCCTCTGCCACGGCTGCTGTTATGGCTGTACTGTGATGATGCGTAGACCTGCTATGGTGTTTATGATCATGTTTTATTCGTTTAGCAAGCTCTGCATTTGTGGCTGTTGCCTTGGTAGGTATTACGCAGCTATCAATTACCAGCTCGAGCAAGGACATGAGTCTATCAGCTTGTGCTTCAGCTTGACCGCGTTGTGCCGCAATAGTTGCCCGCAGCTGGTTGACTATAGAAGTAGCATCTTCATGCCGCTGACTTTGTGCCTGATTTACGTTATCTACTAGTCCTTGCGCCGCATCACCGATACTCTGGAGCTCAGAACACAACTCAATTTCAGCCGCCGTTTTGTCGGCGCCCCGGACTGCCCGCGCTGTCAGCTTTGCAACCAGCTTGCGCAGTTCACTCACGTCCGCCGATAGGTGCTGCACCAACAACACAAGCTGAAGCGGTAGGTCTGCCTGCTCACGTATCCACTGTGCCGTATCATCGCCTTTTAGCGAGGCTGTGAGGGCGGCAATACGGGTGCGTAGTAGCAAAATTTCGTGTGTGTAGTACTCAACACCGGGTACCCGTGTTGAGTTTTTTACAGAAGCTTTCTCACCAGTTGCTTCTGCTGCCACTGCCGACACCTGCGGTACTATTTTTTCATCCAATGGTGAAACTGACGTCGAGACTGAAGCTGGCTTTACGACCTCAGAAGAATCTGTTGGAGATGAGATCGAATCTGGAAGTGTCCTCAAAATCAACGCCGAGCATGTCTGTGACAGTTGATTCTCTAAAGAATTTTTGCCAGGATTTTTCAACTTGGCTATGAGTGTTGACTGCTCTTGTTGCAGTGTCGTTATTGCCTTGTCCAGCTGCTTGCGGTACACAGAGTCTGCAATCGGATCAGTTACAGAGTTTGCCCCCGCTGCTATCGTTGGCGCATGCACTGAATCGCCAATGGCCTTGTATGCAAGCAGCTTGTATTTTAAATCGTTCTTGGGTATATTTGTGGTGTTCATTACCTCACCAACAGCATGGTTATGAGCTTGAAGAAGTATATAGTTGTTCTTAGATTCAACTAAATTTGTGCCTATACAATATCATCTTAGATTCTTTTGCAGACCTTATTCAATGAAATAAGCCCTAACCCTTTAAGGATGATTTTCAATAATAATATTTTATATACATATACACACATCTTTTATGTAATACAGAATCATAGCTTTGCAAGACCCTCAACAGCGTTGACTCTTGCACTTTCACTTGACACATTTTTGCCAGCAAGATACTGCAGCATGAGAATCTTTGACAGGTTTTTGTCCTTGACAGTACCTAATTCCAAAACCTCGGCATCCTGCTCTTTCTTGTTGTTATAGTATGACACAATGAGCTCGCCGGCCTTTGAACGCGTCATATGGAGAATGGTAAACTTGGGAGCCTTAATTTTACGCGAAAAAGCAACCTTGAGATCGTTCAGGCCTGCACCAAGGCTCTCAGAAATAGCCTCGTCTTCGACCCGCGACAATTGCTTGTAGAGGGGTTGTGCCAGCATCTGGCGGACAAAGCCGTCGCGCAAGTGGTTAAAGTCAGTATTACGAACGGGGACAATGCGAAGATCAAAGCTAATGCCATGATCAAGCAAGTGTGAGATAATCTTGGTGCTCTGGTCGTGGTCGAGCAGAGCTGACTCAAGACTACCTTCATGTTTAGGGTCAAGCTCCTTCGCGTCCGCAAGTACCTTTTTTGCAAGCTGTTTATCCTGCTCAGCAATATAAATGCCTAAAGCATACACATGAAAATTCAAAAACGAAACCGTACGTACGCCTACGCCCAGCAGTTGGAACTTGCCCTGAGGTAGATTAAGCTCTTCAGGGAACGGCGGGCACGTAGTTTCAGGCTGCACCAGGCGTACGCCGGTTTCCGTTGTTGTTATGACTGTCTTAGCAAGAGCAGTTTTGGATGATGGATTTGAGCTATCAGAATGAATTGGGCCCTGTGTCTGCGTGATATGATAATAGAATGCGGCAGATGAGAAGGCCATCGCGGCAGCGCCCGCAAGCAAATAACTAGACTGGACTCCACGAGGAGCTTGAGCAGCAGAAGCGAATGAGCGATGCGTAGCGCCCTTCACGACGGTACGTCTGCAAATCTGAATAGCGTTTCTCTTGAACATTGTATTTAGTATGTAATTTTTTTTTTTTATGTGGTGGATATGGACGGGGTTTGATGATAAAAGGAACTCAAAAATAATTTATGTTTTTCCAGTGAACTGTAGAGAAATATTTATAGAAAGAAAAAAAACTCTTTTTGGAACGTTTTTATTTCGAGTGGTCTTATGCAATAATTACTATTGGTTAAAAACAGGTCTCTCCACAAAAAAAAAAAAAAAAAAAAACTGTTTAATTGCTCCGAGATAATTATAAAAAAAAAAATGAAAAAAAATAATAGTGTAATGAAATAGACGGTTATATATACACACAAACAAAACTAAAAAAGTGTTGGAAACCCTTAAACAGCTTTTTTGGATCTGGTAATGATCCCATCTTCTTCTTTAATCTGGTTGGTGCGAGTCTTCTTTAACTTTTTCAGCGGAGGTTCCACCATCGGGAGAATACTGATTTCTTCGGTAGCATGTTCCAATTTGTCCTCGTCAAAGTCAATTATGTCAGGGCTACCAGTTGCAGGCGTGTCAGCCAGGCTAGTGTCTTCAGATGTTACAGATCGCTTAGGTCCAGACTTTCGCTTCATTGCATTTGGACCTTCGATCTCACGCGTAACAGCTAACAACAACGTGGCGCATCGTCTAGAGAGCTCCACAGGAGTTCTGGAAAGGAAAAACCAATCAAACCTAAACAATGACGACTTTTTGATGTCTTCAATCACTTTTTCCCAAAGATTGTCAGTGTCAAGTCCATATTTGTCAGCCATTAGCAGAATGAAGCGATCCTCGTCTGTTGAATAAATCTTCTTGGAATTGTTTGCAGGATATGTAATGACCATTTCACTTTGTGGCACTTTATACCGCTCAATCTTTTGACGAAGTAACTTTTGCTGGTGTTGTAATTTTCGCATTCGCTCTTCGCCTGCCTCAATCTGAGCAATGTACCTTTCGTGGCCATCAACTTCTTTATACCGCTCCCAGAAAACCTTTGAGTATCGTTCAATATCTTCTGCTGATTTGTCATTGAATTCCTTGGCGATTGCAGTGTAGTTATTCCGACCGTATCTAGCACACTGGTGGATGAAATTTGTGAAATCACGCTTGCTCCAGTTGCTGAAGCCATTCTTTATGATTTCCTTTTTTTCTTCAACTTCCTCTGCAGTTAAGGGCTCTGCCTTCTCTATTTTTTGGTTCTCCTTTTTTCGCTTTGACTCTTTAGTTTCACCTTCGGCCAGGTCGGTAATGTCGGCTGTAGAAAATTTAAATCCGATGGCCTTTCTATAATTGGAAAGCTCCTTTTCCTGCAAGTCCTTAAGCCGGTCTGGCAAAAACTGAAACTCCTGAATTGCAATTTGCTTTGGAGCTCGCTGAATCCGTGGAGTTGAGTTAACTTTTGATGCTTGTAAAATGTCCTTGTAGTAATTGTCAATAGAGTAAGTCTGCTCTTTGCGTTCACGTTTGGTAGGATTAATCCAAGTCATACCGCTACCAAGTTTGTTCTTTTTTGTGAAATCTTCACCGTTCCATTCGTATGCTGAGCCTTCAGAAGAAAACTTCTGTAAATCATCTAGGCCTAACTTGGAATATCTGGCACTAAGTTCAGCAGTTCTCTCCTCGCCCTTTTTCAAGATGCTGTCAATATCGTCATCTAAAAGAGTGCCACCAGTCGAAGTATTAAAAATATTTTCAGCACCGTGCTGGATCATTCTGACAAGTTCGTCTTTGTTGTTTGTAGTTTTACTGATGTTTTGATTAGTTCGGCCCTGTTGAATGACTAGTTGATCTAAACGTAGCTTCTGTGCAGCTCTTTCTAAGACTTTTTCTTCAACAGCGTTCTCTGTGACAAACCTAAAAACATAGACCTGTTTAGTTTGGCCAATACGATGGGCACGATCCATGGCCTGTAGATCAGCCTGGGGATTCCAGTCACTGTCATAAAGAATCACAATATCGGCAGTAGTTAAATTGATACCTAAACCACCAGCTCTAGTCGTCAGCAGAAACACAAACTTGTCAGAGTCGGGTCTATTAAAATCGTCAATGGCGGCGATACGCTCTTCATGATCGGTAGAGCCGTCTATTCTGCAACAATTGTAATTTCTAAACATGCAGTAGTCCTCTAAAATATCTAACATTCTACTCATTTGAGAAAAAATAAGGACCCTTGACCCTTGGGATTGAAGTCGTTTTAACAACTTGTCGAGGATGACCATTTTACCGCAATTGTAAACTAAATGTTCATCGGTGGTGTATGGAGGACCTGGCTCGGCACCCTCAAAAAGATATGGGTGGTTACAACATTTCCTCAGCTGCATCACAATGTTGAGAAGTCGAGTTTTGCCCTCTCGTTTACCAACCGCTCCGTTCACAGCATCAATATCCTTCTCCAACAGTTTTTGATACCATTTAACTTGCATCTCGGACATGCCAATGTACAAATTGATTTCCTTTTTCGGCAACAGAGACTTTTCAACATCGGCTTTTACACGACGCAACAAAAAGGGACGCAAAACCTTGTGAAGTTGTTGAACAACAGTATCCTGGTCATCCTCGCTACCACCCTCAAACCACTGATCAAAAGCTTCGGAATCAGCAAAAACATCAGGTAATATGAAGTTTAAAAGAGCCCATAGTTCATGCAAGTTGTTTTGAAGAGGGGTACCCGTGATCAAAAGTCTATTACGGGAGTGAAAAAGTCTGATAATTTGCGACAATGTAGAGTCTTCGTTCTTGATTCTGTGAGCCTCGTCAACAACAATATACTGCCATGCAATTTTTCGAAGTTGAGCTTTTTCACGAATTACCATTTCATAGGAAGTAATGCAAATGTCAAAATTAAAGCTGAAAAGGCGTTCATTCATTACATTTGTTCTAGTTTGCTTATCGCCTTGGAGAACAAACACATTAACTTCAGGAGTCCATTTATTGAACTCTCGGCACCAGTTATCTAAAGTCGATTTTGGAACAATGACAATGTGGGGTCCGTTAATTCCTTTGACATAACGAAGATATCCAAGAAATGAGATGGTTTGTAAAGTTTTGCCCAGACCCATTTCATCTGCAAGAATACCAGAAATGCTGTTTTCATGAAGAGAAACAAGCCAGTTCAAGCCTTGAATCTGGTATTCTCTAAGAGTGCCGTTAATGTACTTCGGAGACTCAGTGAAAACGGTAGCCTCAGTTTCTTCTATTTCTTCATCATTGAGAAGTTCTTCGTCCTCCTCCTTTTCTGTTTTTCGTCGTCGAGTGGTACGTTTGAAAGTTTTGGTCTGTCGTGCCGCTTCTCTAGAACTACGGTCAATTTCCTTGAGAATTTTGGCGACGAGGGGGTCATTCTTGGCGCGAATGTCAATAAAATGACGAAAAAGATCAGTAAGACCAAGCAAGTATTTAAAACGATTCAACATATCTTCGCGCTATAAAAAGGAGAACATCATTGAATTGTTAGATGAAAAGTGATAGAAATAAACAATACAATTGTAAGCATACTGAAATACATACCTTGATTGGGTTTTTTTGACGAAAGTCGTCAACAAGATACCTTTCAGCGCGGATTTTGGTTTCTGCAGCGGAGAGCGGCGCCGGTAGGGGTAGCGATGGACGCTTGCTGACACTTTCAGAAGGCGTTTGTGTGGATTCTTTGCTCTGATTGTCATTGTTGGTAGGAGAAGGTTCAGACTGGGAGTTGCTTCTGCTGTGGTCTGTGGAAGAGGAAGGCTCGTAATCGACGTGATTCTTTGTGAAAAAGTTTAGTTAGAAACATACGAAACGATGATCAAACATGATAGTGAAAGACTGTAATTAAAAAAGAGGAAAAACTTACGTCTGATTCGGTCGCAAGTGAAGGCATTGTAATCGTCGATAAATATAATTGTACGAAAATGAGGAATCAGGCAGTTTGGTTCATGAAAAAAAAAAAAAAAAAAAAAAAAAAAGTTGATTGATGAAGGTTGATGGATTGGTGTTAAATAAATAGATTAGCTTGATGTCGAAGTTGGCGGAGTAGACTGGTAATGAAAAAGATAAAAAAAAAAAGGATTAAAAAAAAAATTTAAATGAAAGAGAAATGAAAGAAAAGAAAAATAAAAAAAAAATAATAAATAAAAAGAGAAAAACCAAAAAAAAAAAAAAAAGATTTTTTTTTTATTTTAATTTTCAAATGATTTTTTTTTTTTTTGTTTTCAACTTGTGTCAAGTGAAATTTTCTACATAAAAAAACGATAAATTTAAATAATAAAAAAAAAGATGCCTATATACATATGCTATATTAAATTAAAAACAATTGAACGAGTATACGTATGATCGTTTGAAGTAGATAGATATAAGAATGGAGTCAAATCAATAATAATAATATAATAATAATAATAATAATAATAATAATAATAATAATAATAATAATAATAATAATAATAATAA
>QVTG01000320.1:3214-25402 GCA_013305925.1 Geotrichum reessii
ATAACAGAGATTGACACACAGTAAAACCTTAACAAGCTGCTCTAATCAAGCAAACCATCAGCAAAGAAGTTGCGGTAATGAGTTCAAGAACTTGACTACCGCTCCAAGACCCTTCTTGGTATCAAGCAGGACTCTTAGATCAAGTTCCGGGGAAACTTTACTTAAGAAGCTACGCTCCACAGGATGTAGAGGGCACTCCTTAAGAACGTGTTCAACTGTTTCCAGCTGTCCACATTCGCAGTTATAATCTCTCTCAGTAATACAGCTCAATTGGAAATACTTTCCAAGAGCACCATGAACTTTTCGCAGCTGGAATAACTTGTGAAAGGTATGGCGAGGCACAGTCCTCATGAATGGTTCCAGTAGATTGGGATACTTACTGCTATACAACTCTCGTTGAGTACAAGAGTATTATTATCAAAATTCACCTAACTCGTCATAGTCTTTCTGTCATTCAGCTCGTGATGTACAGCGCATAGTGCTTTTCAGCTTCTGCAATGCTGTACGAGCTTTCTTGTCTCGAACATACTTTGGATGATTCCAAGGTGGTCTCTTACTCCAGTACTTGTCATCATCAATGCGTTCCATTTGTCTGATTCTCACGAATAGTTTATCAAGGTCGCCTTCGGGTTGCTCACTGCGAATAGCAAGTTTCCTGACAGGGTTTCTCGGGCTGAAATATAATCAAATCTCTGTAAATTACGCTTAACTAGAAAATATGTGAAACAAAAAAAGCAGATCCAATATTAATAAATTATTAACATGGTAGCAGGGAATATTTGGAAAACAGTTATCAAGGTGAAAGTGTAACCCAATTACAAAGGAGACTTCAATGAAACTACTAAGAAATGCATACTCATAAAGTCGACTTTTTGCAAGATGTAAATTTCGGCAATAGTTTAGTGGCTAGAATTTCCGCCTGTCAAGTTTAAATTAAACAGCACGCGGGGGACCGGGGTTCAATTCCCCGTTGCCGAGTTTTTTTTAATTTTACAGTCTTAAAAATTTTTTAATCATAAAAAAAGTAATTTAAAGACTTTGTGGTGGTAAATGATTTTTTTTTTTTTCAGCAGTAGCCTGGTGGCTGAAAAAAAGACTCTTGATGCTAGAATTGTGTATTGTGGCAATTGATGAACAAGACAATCTACTTTTCTCTGGATTTTAAATTTTCAATTCTTTTTTTTATTTAGCTCAAACGTTGAATCCTTCGCAAACCTCTAAGTTACTGTCTTTATTAAACACGACCATAATTAATTTTAAGGTACGCTTTTCTTTTTTTTTTATTTTTTATTTTCATTCTTTCTATATATATCTCAATTGTTCTATTCTTGCCAATGTTTTCCTCAAGTATTTCAAAGTATAGACTTCTAATATTTCTTGTAGTTTTCATAATGGGTTTCGGAGGTCTTTTGAACAAATTGCATCACCACAACCAAGGTAATGACGATAGCAACTTGGATTCGGGTGCACCTCCTTTGCCGTCTTCTCTACCACCCAACAGCCAACAATCTGGGTACCGTTCTGTTTTATACTTTTGCAAGTGAGTTCAATTATGCTTCAATTGTATTTCACAGACTGGCTAACACTTTTTACTTTTTACTATTTTTTACTATTCTCATTAGCTGGGCAATTTACGCTAGAAAACATTTTCCTAAGGACATTCCTGTAGATAGAGTGTCTCATATTCTCTATGCTTTTGCTAATATCACTCCTGATACAGGTGAGATCATTTTGAGTGACAAATGGTCTGATACAGTAAGCCGATTTTCTAGAGTGTTTATTCCTTTTTTTTATTTTTCTAACATTGAGATTCAAGGACATAGTATTGGAGGGAGACAGTTGGAACGATCCGGCATCATACCTTAAAGGATGTTTTAACCAATTTTTTAATATTAAGAAAAAGAATAGACATCTAAAAATGATGCTCTCAATTGGTGGCTGGACTTATTCCAGCAGCTTGGCACAAGGTGCTTCAACTGACGAAAGAAGAAAAAAATTTGCCACATCGGCTGTGAACCTTCTGAAAGACCTGGGCTTAGATGGCTTAGATATTGACTGGGAGTATCCCCAGAATGAAGAGCAAGCTCAGCAATATGTGGATTTGCTTCGGGAACTACGCCTGGAATTGGATTCTTATGCCTTGCAGTTAAATCTTCCAAGGGATCAATTTGAATTGAGTATTGCTGCCCCTGCTGGTAATGAGAATTACCAGAAACTTAAGATTGCTGAGATGGATCAATACCTTACGTTTTGGAACGTCATGTGCTATGACTATGCAGGATCTTGGAGCTCCAAGGCTGACTATCACAGCAATCTGTTTGGTGGCGATCTCAACACTGACACTGCCCTAAGATATTATGCTAACGCTGGTGTTCATCCTTCCAAGCTGGTAATGGGTATGCCAATATACGGACGAGCTTTTGCTAATACCGATGGTCTGGGTAATGCTTTCCAAGGCGTAGGTGAAGGCTCTTGGGAAAATGGCGCCTGGGACTATAAATCACTTCCTTTACCTGGTATGATAGAAAATACAGATAGGAATGCAATTTCTGCTTGGGCATATGATCCTTCAAAAAAGCTTTTGGTTACTTATGATAATGTCGAGACCACGCGTGCTAAAGCCGACTATATTGGTAGAAATGGACTTGGTGGTGGTATGTGGTGGGAATCTAGTGCAGATTTTCCTATTGATTCGAAGAAGTCCCTTGTGGGAGCTTTCACTGACTTCCTGGGAGTCCAAAACATCAACAACAAACAAAATTGTTTGTATTATCCTAATAGCTCTCATGAAAACATAAAGAACTATGCGAGCTCTCAATAGTTATTATCAGAGTAATGAATACAGCATCATTTTTCAGACATTTTTTTTCCTTCATTTCTTTTTACATTTCATTAATTAGAATCCTTCTTGATTTCTTCAATCCACGTTTTGACAGTTTCCTTATTTTTTTGTGAAGTTTCTTCAATATTGACAAATTTCTGCTCCAGTCCTTCTATGGATTCTTCCCATTTCCCAAGGTCATTTCTCAACGTAGAAATAATATTATCCATGTCTTTAAAGGTTGCATTGGCATTACTGGCATCAGAATGGATTTCTGATAAGCATTGCAAACGTTGGAGGACTTTGGGCATCAAAGCTTGAAAATTCTCAAACTTAGCAAGCTGTTCATAAAAATTCTTGATCCGTTCTTGTTGAGCTACTGTTGCTGAAGGTTGTTGCTTGGAATTTAAAACATCGACAGTCGCAAGTAAAGGTTGTAGATTTCGAACTGATGTTTCAACTGCCGCTGGTGTGCTCGTTAAAAGAGAAAGTTTAGTCTTGAGATCTTGTAAAGTGTAAAGAAGTGGTTTAGCTTCTTTTGTTGTATCAATAGAACCTATAAGTTTTTCAAGTTTACTAACTCTGACTTCCATCTCTAAAACCTGCTTGTTGGTATCCTGGTTTTGCTGAATGTTTTCAGTATCAGTAACATCAGATCGAGTTGTGACAGGAGTATTTGACTTCATACCCAATGAGCTGTAAAGCTTTTGAGCAATTCCAGAAGTAATAGTAGCATCAGATTTACGTGCTTTGTGTTTTGCAGTCGTGGTCTTTTCTAATTGTTCAAGAACATCCTTCAATTCGTCTAGCTCTGCTTCGTCATCTATCCTGTCCACATCTTCCCGTACCTGTTCGATCTCGTGTTTCAACCGAGCAATCCTTGCCTCTAAAGTTTCTTTCACTCTATATGTACGATAACCTTTGGATTTGATGTCGATACGACCGAAATTTGAGAGATCTGTTACTATAGAAGGCTCAACAGCTGTAGTTTCGAAAAATGTGCGAGCTGACTCAGTTGATAAACTGGTATTGTCTATAGAAAGCCTTCTCTTATCTCGCAAATCATGTGCCACCTCAGTATTCTATAAATGTTAGCACAATAAAATCCAATGGCTTGAATTCAGCTTTTGTGATGAGGCATAAATCTTACGTCGTGGATCGTGTAAACAGGATCAGGAGTTTCGTAAACATCAATAGGGTTCGGATCCTAAAACAAGCAAAATAATTAGCAAATTAACCATGAATTTATGATAAAATGTTGATTGCGTACAAGATCAGGTAATGAAGAATATTTTGAAACCATTTAAAAACTGTGTTTAGCAAGAGGATTAAAAAGCGTTGTAAAAAAGAAAGAAGAAGAGGAAAAAAAAAAAAAAAAAAAAACTCAGATATTTGTGTACAAGCGAAATCCAAACGGTCAACACCCTGTTATAACTTTGAATTTTTTTTTTTTTTATTGTCAACATAGGAATAAATACTATCAATACGATACTGCCCGTTATAAAATCTGTAAAGTAAAACTTCCATATTTTTTATTTAAAAAAACATGCTTTTAAAATTTTTTGATGTA
Source organism: Geotrichum reessii (assembly GCA_013305925.1). Classification (NCBI taxonomy): domain Eukaryota; kingdom Fungi; phylum Ascomycota; class Dipodascomycetes; order Dipodascales; family Dipodascaceae; genus Geotrichum; species Geotrichum reessii. Next base: position 7,606 of record QVTG01000320.1, read on the forward strand.
TGATAATTAGCAATGATAGCGGGTGAAATAATTAAATTTTATGACAAATTGAATCTATTTTAATAGCAAAAACCCATCAAAGTAGTTCCATTGACTCAAGACAAAGCAGATACAGCGTTGATGTGTTTTTCTTTCCTTTTATTTTCACCTTCTTTTATTGAAGTGATTACCTTGGTCAACCTATCATCTAACAAATTCAAAATAATGTTTCTGTCCCATAGATGTCTATGTTTCCAAAGAAGATCAATAAGCATTGAGTTGATTTGTTCAAGACGTTCAATAGAAAGACCATTCGTCAATGAAACCAACTTATCCTTGAATTTTGAAACGAGAGCTTCATTTATTATAAACTCAGGACTAGGAATACGTTTATCGACCTGTGTTTCAAGTGTCTGAGTGTTCAACTCGACACTAGAAAGAGGTTCAGTGGTAGTAGAAACCACTTCCTCATTATGATTACTGGTGATGCAGTCCTCATTTACCTCAGTCTCTTTATTTTTCGATGAAATAATCAAATCACTGGTAACTTGTTTGACCTCCATACTAGGTGCAAAAAAAGTATGTTCAGCCAAAGCAATATTTTTTTCTTTGATAGTCTTCCCCTCACACTCTTCAGTAGCAAGATGATTAGATTTAGCCAACACGGAAAAGCTATCAAGACTTTGCACTTTGAGCTTGGTAGATTCCTCAATGGTTGGTTGAATAGCATCAAAAGAAAGAAGCGCTTGCTTTAGATTTTCAATAGAGTTAGTTGAAGGAGTAGCAAAATCAACATGATCAGGATCTGACATGTTTACATCATCAACTAAAGTATCATTACCAATTGCAACATCAACAGCTAAATTCATCTCAGCAGTTTTAGCAACGCCAGTAGTTTCATTACTGAGAGCTTCAGGCTTGGAAGCATTAGCAGCTAAATTAGTCTTAGGAGTTGTAGCTACATCAGTCACCCCAACACTGAGAGTTTCAGACTTGGAAGCATCAATATGATCAGGCGTGATAGTATCACTAATTCCAATATTATGATGAGTTGAAGCAACATCAATGCCAACCTCGGATACCAACACATTTTCAGTTGTAGCTTTAGAAAGATCAGTCGCATCATTATGAGATAGATCAATAACACCATTATCATCCGGAACCAAAGATAAAAGTAACTTTTGTTCTTCAAGTTCCCGCTTATGAACATTCTTGCAATCTTCAATAAACTGAATATCGGTGCTGATTTCGTCAATATAAACTTGAACATTGGTGAGCATTTCCGAAGATTTCACAATACGTTCTCTATCACCACTGCTAAGCGAATCGTAGTGAATCATCTTCACATCAGTAAGAAATTGTTTTGGCTCGCAATAGTAGCCATTCCAAAGACGTTCCTCAATCACATCCAGGTCCATGTTGTAGTACTTTCTACCTGTTACGACGTCTAAAATCATATCATCATCGGTTTTTTCATATGCTTGTGGGATATGGAGTTGAGATGTAGGGTAAAGAATATGATGTAGCAGGGCCAGATCAATAATTGGTTTCTTGAACTTCTTATAACGTGTTTTGACCGGATCCATTATTGCACTTAGCTTGATTTTGAGTTTATTTTTATTCTGCATATCTTTTCGACGTAACTGCTTGACGTCGGTAATGGTTTGTTTTTTGTCGGGAGGTGCTAGCGGTAACTCCTCTAAAACACGAGCAGGTCTATTTTCAGCTTCAATAAAATCAGTTGGCTTGCTTTTAATATAACTAACAAGAAGAGCAAAAAATTTTTCACGGTTCTCTGAATTTGTTTTAGAAATCTCATACAAGTTTTCTTCTGAGTACCCAAAAAAATCATTAATTTCAAAATCTTCAGACAATTCTTTTGTTTCAGCCAAAGCTAGAACAAGAATAGAATCAGTCGGTTTAAGATTGCGCAAAAATCCAAAAAAAGTAGCTTTACCAGTAGGGCTGATGGTGTCAAGCCAGTTGTCGAAATTAGGAATAAAAATAACACTAGGGGTATGCCTTTTAACCTCAACCAATGAATTAATAATCATTGCTTCAGGCGTTTTAGTAGAATCACTTAAAAGTGTTCCAAGATCAAAAGATTGAATATGATAACCTTCCAAGTGATGAAGCAACGCTGCGCCAATATACTGTTGACCCATGCCAACATCTCCATATACAAGTAAACGTGGACGAAAAACTCGAGAAGATTGAAACTCTCTTGATGCTTCAAGTCTGCTAAAGCCACCATCAACATCATTGTAGTCTTCAAGCAAAGCTTCCTCTAATGGTGTGATTTTTTTCTTCCTAGGGATATAGTTGTCAAGTTTTACTATCAAGCCATTTAGTAAAGACTGTAATAATGGCTGAATATGAGAAGGAAGAGGAGCTGCCCCGGAAGAAGTAGAACGTGCCGAAGAAGGAATTATCTTTTCAACAGACTTCATAAAGTCGCTAGCGGATACGTGAATAGTACTAGGGTCTATGAGAAGTTTTTCTTTAGATTGATAAATCTGGGGATATCGACGTTGTATGGCAGCAAGCGCGGCCTCTGTGCACAGTGCTCTCAAATCAGCACCTCCATAACCCTTAGTAACTCTAGCAATATGTTCAATGAAGCTATCCTGTAATGGAGGATCCCATTTTCTGGTGTGAATAGAAATGATTTTCTTTCGGGCATCTAGGTCTGGCAATGGAAAATAAAATTCACGATCAAATCTACCTGGCCGACGTAAAGCCGAGTCGACAGAATCAGGACGATTAGTAGCACCGATAACAATAACCTGGCCTCGGTTGTCCATGCCATCCATTAATGCTAATAAAGTAGATACAATGGATGCATGAATTTGTTCTTGCTTACTTGATCGAACAGGAGCAAGACCATCAATTTCGTCAAAAAATATTATACTCGGCTGCTGATTTTTTGCTTCCTCAAATAAAAGTCTCAACTGTCTTTCAGCTTCACCAACCCATTTTGAAAGACAGTCTGCACCTTTTCGCATAAAAAACGTAACTTTTCTACCCTGAGCTGAACAACTGGCTGCCAAGGCGCGTGCCATTAGAGTCTTGCCAGTACCGGGAGGGCCATGAAACAAAACCCCTCGAGGAGGAGTTACACCGAACCTTTGATAAACCTCTGGATATTGCAAGGGAAGAGACACCATTTCTTTCAATTGATCGATGTATGAATCTAAACCACCAACAACAGAAAAGTCAATGTTTGTATCAATTCCTAAAGGATCAGAATCTGCTAGGTTATTCTTTCCTTTAATCAGAGAAGGTGCTCCAACTGTATTATTTGAAGTGGGCATTGCGCGGATATCATCATCTGAAGAGTCTGAATCAGCAACTCCGCCAGCAGCTTTCAGCTCACCACCTTGAGCTGGTCGTCCAAAAATGGGAGCTAGTTCGCTTCTGCCAAAAGGACCAGAAGTTTTGAATAGTTGTTTAAAGGGAATTTGTGTTTTCCGTTTAGGAATTTCCGAAATAACTTCTATTGGTTCATCTAAAGCAGATGGAGGCAAAATTTGGTAATTGATTTCTTTCCGTTGGCGAAGGTGCTTTCTTCGAGGAGGAGATAAATCTCTACTTTTCTTGTCTTTGTAACTTCCATAGTCTAAACTGCTTCTAGAATTTCGCTTTTTCTGATGGCTATTTCTTGGTCTTCCTCGTCGTTTGGGTTGGATTTCATCTTCAGATTCTGCCACAATAAAATCATTATTTTCAGCAATAAACTCATCCATGTTTTCTGATTCGTTTTCGCTTGGCTCATCCTGATACTCCTCTTCTTCTTCATCGTGATTTACAGAAGACTTTATGGAATTTTCAGCATCTTTAACTACCACAGATTTTCTCAATCTTCTGGGTTTGACATCTTCATCTGGAATAAAAATAAGTATCTGAATTAGAAATGAACTTGATTCAAAAACAAAACCAAAAAAAAAAAAAAGAAAGACTAAAATTCAGCATAAAAACTTACCAGTATCATATTCTCCATAGTTAACATTAGATTTTTGGTCATTATTGAAATTAGAGGATTCATTGCTGTTATCAGAATTCAGTGGCGTATTATTGTCGTTGTCAGGTAAAGTTTCATCTTGTTGGTCACCGGTCTGAGTTATGTAAGAAGAGATTTTGTCTCCTTCTGAACTATCTTCTTTACCCTCTTCTTGAAAATGAAAATTGGAATTAGTAGCAGTTTGCTTGATTTGTTCTGAAATTGATCTTGCCGCTATTTTGCCAATCCTCAGTGTAACAAGGTATGTGCTGTTTTCGAGTTCAGTTTCGGTGGGGGTAATTGTGTTATGTAAGTCAAAATTACTTTCAGACCCGGAGGCATCTAACTCGCTCGGATCTTCAGAGTTAGATTCCGCATAGTTTTTTAAAGATTTCCGACGCGATCTTCGTTTGTTCGACATGTGCAAAGAATCGTTGAAGTTGTAGTCATCTTCTTCACTGTCAATATTTCGATTCCGTTTCAAAGGAGCTACCATTATATTTGTAAAATCTGTTTAAATATGTTCAAAAGAAGCAATTGCTTCGAATGGTTTAATTAGTATCAAATACGTGATTTATTGATTGATATTGTTGATGTGTTTTGAGACTTTTGTCCCGAAAGTAAGTCAAGGGATTGCGTAGTCAGCAGTAACTGGGCTAAGAAATGACAAACATTTTCTGAAAAACCATTGAAAGGAATTAAGGATAGGTTTACCCTAGCCCCAAACACCACAAAACAAACAAACATTTGGTCCACTACCACCACAAAAAAGCTTTACACGTGACCTAAAAGTTTGTTTAGTCATCTAGCATTTAAATAGTACTACTGTTTTATGCTTTGAATTATGCGCCACCAGTTTAAAGTCTAAGTTTGCCGACGGATCGTAGAAGATTTTTGTCTTTGAATTTACATTTAATGTAGTTTTGACATATCGAAAAAACAGCTATAAATTTTATTCAAAACGTAGCAAATATGTATTGATATATATGAAAAAAATAATATGAGAATGATAGTAACATGAGAGTCAAAAAGCAGTACCAACTTTTCCAAATCGAACCCACTTGGTGAGTTCTGTTAACCATCGCTCTGACAGATATCATTGTTAACCTCTCGATCCGTCGCATTGATTCTACGACTTTGAATTGAAACACTGAAAAAGTTTTTTTGTGACAAATTCGTCTAGTGGTTTTCCTGCGACGACTATGACTGTTAACTGAACACATCTTTTTTTGGTTTACTCATTGTCCTGAAATTACAAGCTATCTCAAAGTATCCCTTCTGATGAACCTTGAAATTAGTTTCATGTAAATCATAACAGGATATGCACAATGCTCACCCTGTTTTTTATGAACTAATTTTACTTCCTATGATAATAGATAAAAAATTAATTGTCAGAGAAGAAAATCAAAAATTTGACTTTATTTTGGGAAGCAGTTAAACCTCCAGAACTAAAGTTAATATCTTTCAAAGGATCAAATTGTTATAAATATTTGTTAATTTTATAGTAATTTTTTTTGGTGCCTTCATAAATATCTTGAGCTGTCTCTATTTTCTACAACACAATATAAAAGTTTATTAAATGTCTTGATATATTTCAAACATAGGTTATATTAGCGAAACTCTAAATTTTTCATACAATGAAAAGAATAGATAGAAAATCTCATGTTTTTATTTTATTTTGATATTGAAAAAAAAAAAAAACATCAATGTTTGAATTTTCCACAAGCCACAAGTTATAACTACATTTTACATCATCAAACACAATAAAATAAATAAACGTATTCACGTCGAAGTTAGAATGCAAAAAAATGTCTTTTTTTCATTAAAAAATGGTACATGAAATAAAAGAGTTCATGGAATCAAAAAAAAACACTTAAATTGATTACAATCTAACTCATTAGATGATACGCAATTGTAAAATCCAAAAGCTGACTGACAATAACAGTACTTTTTGAAGAAATATAACAAAATAAAACCAAAAAATAACATTTAGAATTGCTGTCAACCATTATTAAAGTTTTAACATCTGTTAAAATATCTTTTTTTTTTGCTGGCCGTAAAAGACTTGATTAGACCTTTAAAGCAGACTATCATGGAGAAACTACTTTTAATCAAAAACAAGATTTGGATGTCAATAAATGAAATCAGTTATATTTTTTTTACTTTACAAATAGTGCAAGTTAAAGAAAAACACATAACATTGGAGATTAGAATAAATCGTCAAAATTTTGGTTTACTAATTACAACATCACCTCAGTTTTCAACTCTTTGTTTAATCTCTATCTGCAACCTCCCATAGATTACATGTAATAAATACCTATTTTTATAGTATGCTGCATAACTCTTTTGAGATTTAACAAACTTTTTTTACACCTAGACAAATTAAAAACATTTATTTCAAAACAAAATCGTATACCGTACAAAAGCTAAACAAATTTCTTTTAAGTTTTCAAATGGTTGATCTTAATTATTTATATCTACATTTGAAAAAAAAAATTCACAGGTCTGTATTACAATAAAACTATCTAAAATTGAATGCGTTGTTCTTCAAAAACAAAAATTTAATATCTATCAAAGCCTTGGACTCGAGTACCCACAAGATTAATGTTTTATTTTACTATTTCTGTTATTATTAATATTATCATTTGTGCTACACTTTGGTTTGTTTCCCTTCAAGGGGGTGCTCTTTAACTTTTATCGCAGTTAAATTTGAACTATAGAAAAAAGTATTGAATTTCAAGACTGAAAATATTTAACTCCGGATTTCATGGAAAAGACTAATCATGATAATAAAAAAAAATCTATAATGTAGTATAAAGGGTTTTATTTTTGAACTCTAAAATTCGTATAACATTGTGGTTTTTTTATTGTATACACCCAAGAAACAGAAAACATGAAAGAAAATAGATGAAAAAAATAATAGCGTTCAGTTCAATAACAAGCTAAAAACAGAATTACTATTAGCCTGCAAGGGGAGGGAAAACGTTTTCTTGAAACCACCCGATAATATTACCTCTGGGATAGTACTCACAAACAATATAAGGACCACCCCAAGGAGAACCACAATCAACTTCAGCGCAGCCAATCTCAGTAGAATCTTTCCAAACAACCTGCGTGAAATGACCTGTAGCGGAGGAAAATTCGCCTTTGGAAAAATCGTAGTCTTTGATCTCATCATACCATGCTTGTATGGAGTCTGCAGTCGTAGGGTAGCCTATAGCAAGATTCTCACCATAAGGACCTCCGGAATGTTCAAATTTGCACTGAGCTTGAGCAAGGTAATTTTGTGCAAACTCTGCTAAGTCTCTGTTCCACGTCATGTCGGGGACACCATGAAGAGCACGAAGACGGTTGTGGTTGGAAACCACATCTATAGCAAATTGGCTGTTGGCATTAAGAGGGTCAGTTGGGCTAGAGTCGGTAGTAGAGGCAGTAGAAGAAGGAGTTTCAATTGTAGTTGAATCATCAGGGGGAGCAGTAGACTCAACAGGATTGATTGAAGTTATAGAAGAAGTAGACTCGGCCGTAAAGGTAGTTTCAGCTGCAGTAGTCGACTCATCTGTAGAAATAGGTTCGGCTGCAGAAGTAGACTCCGCAACAAAAGTAGTTTCAGAAAAAAAAGTAGACTCAGCAATAGATGAGGTAAAAAAAGTAGACTCAGCAATAGATGAGGTAGGTTCAACTGTAGGCGATGTATTTTCGGTAGCAGAAGAAATGTAGTCGGCAGAAGATGAATTTGGTTCAATAACAGAAGAACTAGAAGCAGTAGGGAAAAAAACAGAATTGGAGTCAGACGAAGATTCAACTGTAGAAGTAGCAGAAGAAATGACAGTTAAGATAGTATCCACAGTAGAGAAAGTCTCAGTAGGGAGTGTAGAATGAGAGCTGGAAGTGGTTAGCGTAGTAAGAGCATTAGAACCACTTGCCGTTGGGGCAATAGAGACATTTGGGCGAGATGGAGAAGAGCTAGAGGTTCCCACTAGTGGAGTATTGGTACGAGAGTCATTTTTAATACTGTCAGTATTGCTCTTGATAGGAATGGAAATTCCTGTGGTGGGTGTGCGAGTGACAACTGTAGTGATAACGTGCTGACTTCCACTGGAAACAAAGGTGTAGAGAGAAGTAATAGTCTCAACAGGGTTAGCCGTGGCGGAAACAAAACCGTTAGGAATAGGATTAGTAGTGTGGTTGGAAAAATTAAAGTGGCTAGAAACCGTATTAGGAGAGGCTGTATTCTCTTTGTCTTTGTCAGGGGCGGGAACAGCGGTACCACCGTTGTTGTTAGTAGGTTGAGAGTTAGGCTGAGGTTTAGGTGTGGGTTCCAAATCGGGTCGTAAAGTTAGAGTGTTTCCGTTTTGATCAACAATAACTGTTGTTTCAATAGTAAAAACATTACCATTATTATTTGTAGTAGGAGCAGCAGATCCAACAGGCTTTTGAACATGTTGAGTGACAGTCACAGGAGGAGGAGTGTGTGTGACAATCACTGTAGCAGTATGTGTAACAATCTTTTCTACAGTGACCGTAACAACACCGCCCTGTTGAGGAAAATTTCCATTGTTTTGACCATTTTGTCCAGCATTATTAGGGGCAGGTGGTCTAACAGTGATAGTGATTGTTTCAATTTTGGAAGCAGGGGGATTTTGATTATAAACAGTGACTGTGGAAACGGGAACACATGTATCTTCAGCAAATACCGCTGTCACCAGAAAAGCAGAAATAAGTTGTGATATTTTCATTTTTGAGATAGTATTATATTTTGTCCGACAGATGCTTCAAAAAAAAATTTTAGCATCAATGTAAAAACAATTTATTTTGTTGAGAATAGGGTCAGTAGCTACTAGACACACAATAACTAAATAGTTTCAATTGTCGAGGGTTTGAGTTAACTGAAAACAGTTTGCAATACGTGAAGTTAAGTGAATGAAAAAAAAAAAAAAAAGCTAGATTATGAACTAGATTTATAATTTTTTAAAATATTATACACTTTGAAATTCTATAAATAATTTATATATCTTATAAAAAAAATATTTTAGACAAAAAGTACGTCTTCTAATTTTTCACAAGGTATAAAAATGAAATTAGAAAGTTGTTAATATCTCGGAAAAAAGTATAAGTAAAACAAATTCTACAAAATCAAAAGAAAAGAGTTTCTATATACAAACTTATTTTTTCAAATAAGCAAATAGGTTTTTTTTTGGTTTATGATTATTGTAAATCACAAATTCTGAAGGCTGACAAAAATGACAGTATAAAAGACTTTTCCAATATAAGAGATATACTTAGAAAGTAACACACAAAGATAAAAAAAAAAAGTATTTGTTTACAACCAATTTTGACATGAGTTGACAAAGCTCCGTCTAAGAACAGTTCACTTTTTTTTCTTTGTATTCAATTTTTTTGAGTGAGTACAGATTAGACAAGGAAAAAATTTCAAATAACCTTAAAATAACATTTCTTTTGTATTATTCATTTATTTTGAGCACAAACATCATTATAATTCATAGCTTTGACATCTTGCCTATTTTTGCTAAAAGGGTAACCAATATTATGTATTACAACTTATTTTAGAAACTTCAATTTTTAAGTTGAGGATTTGACGTAAACTAATGATCATGATGAGGAAGAATTTTTTTCATTAAAGATTACTTACAAAACTACAACCTTAGCAACATCATTGCGTACAAAACTATTTTGATTTCATCTTACAAGTTAAATGAGTTTGATTTTTTACATATTGATGAAAAAAAGTTTATCAATTGCCCTCATATTAAATGATTTTATAAATAAAATGATGACAATCTTTTGACGTATTTTTTTTGTTATTCTTTTCTGATAAAACACATTTACAAGTTGAGAGAATTTTTCTTTTTAGCTATAAAAACACTTTTTACTAATATTTTACCGGTAGCCTTACTCGAGCAAAAAAAAAAAATAAATAAAAAGAAAAAAAAAAATTAGTTCAAGTTAAATTTATCTGTGATCTACATAGCATTTTGCATAGACTATAATTATTACAATAGAAGATACCTGATTTATTGCAGATCACCTTATAGAATTATTAGCTGAGGTTTGTTACAAAACACTGGCGAAATCAAAACGCCAAGATATTAGATTATCAGCACCAAAATAGTGATGTTGAAAATCTCAAAAAAAAAAAAAAAAACTTGATTTAAATTTAGCAGCAAACTTCAAGTTATGACTTGTAAAAAAAAACTAGGTGTGCTCATGTATTACAAGAAATGGTTTCATAGTTTCGGCCAGTATCAGATATCATAGTATTTAGATGTTTCTCTAGCGTTTTAAATTTGTAAATCATTAAAACCTATACGCTTATTTTTGAAATCTAATTGGATCTAAACACTATTTTAAATGTAATTTTCAGGCTTTTCTATATCTCGACACTAAAAAAGTGATATTCAGTAGATGATATTCATAATCACTGTAACTCTTGGCGATAGATATTGTTTATAATTATAAATTTAGTTTATCAAAACTGACATGAGTGTTACTTTTTATAAATTAAATGATTTTGATGAAAACAAAGTAATGATTTGAATTTTTTTTCTCTACCTTAAGTAGAATCTTTTAGCTGATTTTGTGATCCTATAAATTCTCACCTCTAAGGCAGCTGATAGCAAACTAAGACGTCTTAATTTTTTTTAATTACGGTATATACAAAAAAAATAATAGTAATTCTAAATAAATTAATGATTTTTACAAAGTTGATTTTTAAATCAAAAGTCTGACTAACGTTTTTTTCGTGATTAAAAAAATCATTTTATTTCACAAATTGATAATAGGAATAACTTTAGAAAGTTCTTGCTAAAACAAAAATATCAATACAAACAGAAAAAAGAAAGAAGAGAAAAGCTTCTAAAATATTTGCTTGATCAATTACTTTATCAATTGAACTGCAGATTTAGATGTGCCCAAAGTATTTAAAATTGACACTTGACTAAATTCAAATAGCATATAGTATACTTATATTTAGAATTTAGACAGTAAAAAACAGTTGAGCGTAATTTAAAAAGTTTTTTTTTTTTTTTTGCATCTAACAAAGCGTCCCATCTTAAAAAAAGCTCTTTGAAACTTGATCCTAAAAAGTTGGAAGGCTTTAAAGCTGTAGTCAACTATTTAAACTCATTATTGCATATTATTTTGTCAATAATATTGTTATATTTTAATGTATGACTATCTTCCCTAACAATTTATCGGGTGCTAGTTATCCCTGTTTTTTTTTTTTTTTGTACATGAATTAATTAGCGAAAAGTTTAAATTCATCAAATATCAGAAATACTATATCTCACTAACAAATATATCTTGAAACTCGTGTAAAAAAATTAATTTTTTTTATGTTAAATGTTTTCTAAGTCTATCTTTGTTATTGTTTTTTGTTTGGGAACTTTTGTATTTTAGCATATAAAATAAACAATTTTTTCATAGCGTAAAATAAAAGTTATCTTTTTTTTTCCCAAAATCAGATTAGTATATATCCATTTACTACATGTGTCTTTGAAAATAGATTAGTAGCAACGCTAAATAAGCAATAGTAAAAACATTTACTAACATTAAGTTTTAGAGACTTGAAATACGTGATTCAATTGAGATCAAATTCATAGGCAATACTTTTATTTCTGGAAAATAATAATTTTATCTAAGTTTAACATTTTACAGAAACAACATGCAATTGGGTTTTTATGTTTCCGAAAAAAGAAGTTTTGATTCAAAGATTAAAACAAGTTGTAATAAAAAAATAAAAAAAAGAAAAAAAAAAAGCCGAATTAAAAACATTCACAATTTTCTCGGTTCTTTGATCGTTTTCTTTTTTTTTTTGGTATCTTAAAGTTTAAAATCTATTAAGCAATTTTTTTCTTAAAAAAAATAAATTTAATAAAATGAGATTTATATTTCATTTTTCAACCAAAACCATTAGCATCATCAATTTGCGTAGAAAGATCAAATAACAGATAGGAGTTGTATTAGTACGATGCCTTAATCAACTGGGCCAAGCGACCAATTTTTTCAAACAGATTACTATAATATTTCTAATGTAAAATTATTCTCCGATTTTATAGTATAGCAAGTACAAGACATTGCTTGAACTGGTTTTAGTTAATATAAGTATTGTACATGTATCAGGTAGAAAAAGCACAAAAAGTTGTCGTTTTGGGATCATGGTCATAGTTTCCTGTGCTTAAAGTCTATATATATAGATATTACAAAACTCAACTATCTGTGATAATATAAAAAAAATATGTTAACATATTCTTAGAAATCTTTTACATTACCAGGAATTTTTGTTAGAAAGAAAGAAGCAGGATTAGTACCAATGTGACATTCGACCTTTTATTTTTATTTTGAGATAAAAAAATAAAAAATAAAAAATAAAAAAAAAAGTGATTAAATAATAAGGTGTATTAGTATTATGTAATCATATGATATGTACGTATTAATTACATTTTTACAAGTAACTTTTGTTAAGACAATCAATTTTTAATAAAATTAATTTGTTATATCAGAAAAAAAATTTATATGAATTTGTTGTATAATAAAAAATATGAACAAAGTGATTAAAAATCAAAATGAAGGGTTTTTTTTTTCATTTTGTTTTTACGTGACTGTGTACACATATGGTTGGTAAATAACTGTCGTCATATGTACTATTCTCACTTAATTCTGCATCTGTTTTTCCCCCTGTGCCATGCCATAACTTTTTTCTTTCCTGCTCATTCTAGTCAAAAAAAAAAAAAAGACCAATTGATATAAAACTACTATTGATATATTTGAATATATTTTATTTACAACCGAGCCATTTACTTTTATTAATTTGATTTTAAAACTTAAGAGCATATTCTAGGCTACTTAGAATGAGTAATTGGATGGTTCATATCAAAAACCAAATTAGTGTGTCATTAGCACAGTACGGCTACAGATACGAATACACCCAACCACTCTTTTGTCAATGCCTAGCCAGTCAATTGGTATTGTTTTTTTTTTTATTATTATTAGGAGGCTGAGATATTGAAATAACAACTGTCAATGCTATTTTATTAATAACATGTAGAAATGTCAAGAACATCCTAGTGGTAAATAGTAATTCAAAACGGTATATGATGTACAAAAAAAAGAAAGAAAAAAAAAACTTCATTTATGAAAGCAAAACTTTTCATTTAATACTCGCATCTTGATAATTTATACGTACCAAAGTTTTTTTTTTCTTTTTTTTTAACCACTTATGCAGACATATAAGTACTATAAATAACTAATGTCTTTAGCTCAAAGAGGTTCAATTCTTTAAATTTTCAGATTTCTCAATAATCATTTAATCCTATGCAATTCAAAGTGGTCTTAGCTTTTTGTTAGTTTCCAACAAAGATCAATGAATAATTAGCAAATATACCATGTCAGTTGTAAATCTACAATGAACCAGCAGCTCAATTTACCTGCGTCAATTTTCAAAACTGTCCAAGCCACCTGAAATTTGCATTTTTCAGCCCAAATAAATATGGTAATTCAATGACAATTAAAAGTTAATTCATGCATTGAAGCTTGTGATCAGTTATGGAAACAAAGCATTCAATCAGGTAACCAGGAGAGGAAAGACAAAAAAAAAAAAAAAACTGTCAGCAAGACATTAAAAAACAACGTCTAAAACTCTATTAAGCATTTAATATTTTATTACCGTCTCAGTGAAAAAAAACCAGTGAAAATACCAAGTGACATCACACAACTGACAAGCTCCTGACTTGATCTTTGAGTGTAGAAAGTAACAATCCAATCTATATAATTCTCTTTCAAGTTAGGAGGATTGGTTCCAGAATGGCTATGAAAGAAGGTTAGGATTTTGCTATTCCCAGTTGAAATTTTTTATTTTTTTCCTAATGTACAAAAACACACACACAAAATCACCAACTCAACCTTAGCATCAATAAATAGGTACGATTACGACAAAAAAAAAAGACATAAACATGCCGTCATTATCACCAGCAGAATTGTCATATATTTGAACATCATTGGAGAGTAATCCGCCAGTCAGACCTTATGCTAGACGAGTAACTCAATTTCGGCCGCTGCAAGCCTCAACAAAATTTCTGCCAACAGCGAATGGATCAGTTAAAGTGCGCACAGCAGACGGATCAGAATGCATCGTTGGCGTTTAAGCCAAAGTTACTCAACTTGATTCTAACAGTATCAAGGATAATAATAGTTATCCTGTTAAAAAATTAGTAGCTGTTGATGTCAATATTGCAGGTCTGCGTGACGACCATGTTGGCGCTACCCTGATCTCTTCAACATTACAACAAATGTTAGTGAGCTCACAGATTTTAAACAACAGCAACCGGCTCAAACTAATCTCAAAGTTTGCATTCAAGCTTAATGTAGACGCTTTTGTTATGTCGCATAGTTCATCCAACCCTCTCAACTTGTTATCATTAACTATGTCGACAAAGCTGCCTAAACTGATTTCATCAACTGACGACAGCGCCGCGAAAGAAATTTCAGACTTTGATGACGATTAGAACAATGCTATTCCTCTTACAAACTCCTGAACTAATGATAATTTATATTACAAGCCGCCTCTTTTATTTATTTTTGCAGTGGTCGGTGAAAACCTGTCAATTTATCCCTCTAAGAATGAAGAGATTGTATCAGAAGGTGGTATTTTTATGGGTTGGAAAAACGGAAAGATTACCGCGCCCCTGCGGTTTATGGAGTTAAGTTCTGGTAGATCAAAATGTATCAAGCCTCATATGCTTAACAAAGCTTACCAACTAGCGTTGGAAGCTGGTAACGGTGTTTCTGAATCTTCAAATTTGATTGCAAAACTTGATAAAGAGGACGAGCTCTTCCAAATCATCATTTCTTTTGACAGGCGTGAAAATGTGATAACGGGGGGATTCAAAATGAAGTCAAATAGATAATTGGCATATTCAACATCAGCAGGATCAATGGGTTTCAGCAAAACTCAAAATGATATCAATACGGCTTGATAATAAAGTGTTTTGAATGAGAAATAGTGAGATCCGAAATACTTTCCTGCAATAATTCTTCATCCACGAAGGCATGTTGGGAGATTTGGTGGTGAGTAATTCGTTTGAGTAAAATCTCTTCTTCATAATATAAATGAGTTTCCAGAATATTAATAGTGGCCTTGAATAATCTCTTTGCCAAAGATAGAACGGGTTGGACTAGCAAAGCAGCTTCTTCAACAGACTCGGGATTATAGGTGTCCCACAGGTTAGATTTAAGATATTGAGTTATAGACTCAGTAATATCCTGAAATTTTTATATTGGTATTTTATTTATTCATTTTTGTATAAAAAGACAAAAATAAAACATACCGGCCATTTTTCGTTGGAAGAGTCTAAAATGTTAGCAAGAGACTTGATGAGCTCCGTTGTTTGAGGTTTATTAAAAGTCGAATTGATAAGTCTGTCTCTTAGAAAACTAGCAATCAAATACAAAGTTTTAGAGTCAATTACATTAGCAATCAGCACAATGGAAGACATTTTTTTAGCATGATTTGGAATGGTGTTGAAAAAATGGGAAGACAGGTATGGACATGAGCAACGAGTAAATCAGATCCAAAACTTTTTATTGAATCCCAGAACCGCATTTCCTAAAAAGGAATAATTGGATCATGTAAGGCGCAGCCTGGAACTTTTCAGGTTTGTTCTACTAGAATTTCTTTCTTCAGCATTCAGTGTATCCAGCATTCAGACTCCTTGTCTTGTCTATACTAAAAATCACATTTACTTAATTAATTCTTAGACGCAAATATGAAGAGATACAAAAATAATATTTCCATGAGTAAAAGACAAGGTGATGACTTGGTTTGTGACAAACTCTTTTATTGATTAGGGAAGTAAATAGACTTGTTGTTAACACATTTGTTTACAGGATCGCGAAGAAAGCCCTAAAGTCAGAGCGGTAGTAGTATGCATATAAATTGCTTTTTTTGAAATATCAGAATTTTTTATTGATAATTTTTTTTTACTTTTTTTTTTGTTCAGAAAAACAGAACCGTTAATGAGGTTGTTCGTTTGGCCTTGAGTGTAGAGTATGCGCGTGTCGGATTACGCGTCAAAACCGTCAAGGAAATCACTGGTCTCTGAACAGGCAATGAGATCTCTAGTGTCATCACTGCTGCCAACGAAAAACTTGCCAATATTTTTGGCATGAAGCTTGTTCGCTTACCAAAAATCATTAAGAAGGCCGACATGGCAAAATCTGCCAGCGGAGTCACGCAAATGAAAAAGGAGTCAACATCTCTTATTGGCAATGACACGCCAAAAACTGCAATTTTTTCTGCTAATTCCACCTATGTGTTACAAAATTGCTTGCCGGAAAAACATATTAAAGTGATCAGCGAAAATGCACCACACAATCGCGAAACAGGATACATGGGCGTAGTTGCAATTGTGATATCATTAATAGCGGCTAGTGGCGGTATGCTTGAAGGACAGGTACTCACGAGGTATTTGAACATTTTAAATTTGGACCAGAAACTAAAATCTAGATCTCTGGTGTCTCAAGAGGACACCCTCAAGATGCTCGTCAAACACATGTATATTGAGAAAGAAATTACAGTGGTAAACGCAGAGCGAAAAGGAATAGAATTTGTGAAATACACCTTAGGCAAGCGCTCTTTTCGAGAGTTTAGTAGGGAATCCCTGGTGAAGCTGTGCAAAGTGATCATGAAAGACGTGTTCACTGAGACAACTGAAGAACAGTTACAGGCCCAGCTGAAGCATACTGAGCTTATGGCTGCAGATGAAATTTCTCATATTCCCATGGATTTGCGGTGAATTTAGAATTTCTTTGTCGTTGTTGTTTTATCTTTGCAGATTTATCTTATATTCAAAGATAATACTTGTGAATTATAGGATATGCTTGGCTTTAGAGGCGAAGGTGTTGAGTTTAAAAACAGAGAGGCTTTATGGAAATTTATAAAACCCGTTTTTTTCAATTCTCATTTACTTGCACTTCTTGAAAGAGCTTCATTGGTGGATTGTAAAAATGTAGTATGATCATCTACTTTTTCTTACTCAAAAAAAAAAACTCATTTTTCTACTGTATATTGTAAACAAAATTAAAAAATCTTTATATTATACATTTAAAACAAAAAAAAAAAAAATATCTTTCAAACTGATTGAAGTGTACTTCAAGACATTACACTTTCAAGTTAAAACACTATGTACACAAGTATTAACATACCCTTAGTAAATTTTTTTAAAATAAAATGCTGTGTCTTAAGTTTAAATCTCAACTTTCAAGTATTTTTCAATACCCCCACCCTTTCTACCCCCACTTTCTTTGATACGTATTTTTTTTTTTTGAGGTAGTAGACATTTTCTTACGGCACGGCGTTAATTGATACTTCTTTTCATCTTAATATAAAAAAAAACAGTAATTGTCATTATTCATATAGATGCAGTCAAGACATTGCCCGACTTTTTCATCAGTGAACTAGACAGACTTATTTCTGCTCAAGATTTCTCATGTTTTTTTTTTGTCATTAAAAATACATGAATATGAATCGCCGGTATTCCTCCCGGTTGTGCGATAGAAATAAAATTAGTAATCAAGTTAAATTACAAAGCCAAAACCAAAGACACGTTTCTTTTATTCAACTCATCGTGGTGATGGATTACAAATACAATCGAGTTTTTTTCGTTTTGGGTAATTATAGAATTTGAACTTCAACATCACAATAAAACAAAATTTCAAAATAAACTTTTTTTTTTTTTCAACGGCAATGTCAAATACCCCGACTCCCAACCAGTACTACAAATACAGATTGAAATTTCCATA